>JBBPBX010009689.1:39624-59546 GCA_038048925.1 Garcialebias charrua | reverse complement strand
CAGAGAGCGACACGCTCTTCCTCTGCGCCCCCCATGTCAAGTCTTTCCAAAATGGCTTGCACCTTACTGTCAGTTTGCACCATGTTAGGGTCAACTGAAACCTGTTCAACACCGGCAGAGATGCGTTGAAACTTTACTTGGCATGTCTGCTCACTCTCCGCAGGATCAACCTTTGAGATCATGCCTAGCCGTGTTCGGGGGCCTAACCACACTTCCTCGGCGGAGAAGTTAACCACCTGGAGCGGAAGAACATGGCTGGTCCTTGTGACAAGTGTTGGGATAACTGCTAATCCAGATGGTAGAGGAGTGGTCACTGGTTCGATGATCAACTGAGAGGCTGCATCTAAGGTTTTAGTGTGACCTTTTACAAACACAGTGGACATCGAGGATGCAGGGATGCGTACTTTGTTTCTTCCTGCAACCCGAACTACTGCCTTTCTCTCAATGCAACCGATCTGTACCTGTTGGAAAGCTGTCCTCCACCCAGAGTCCAAGGATCCACCCAAAGTGTTGTCAAACTCTGTTGTGACTAGCTGTCTGCATCTGTGAATGACATTCATACCGATTATGCATTCTTCAGAAACAACAGGGTTCAGTGACGGCTTCAGGACCAAGAAACCACAATTTGGGATCTTTAAACTCATCGTCTCAATTTCCAGTTCAATATATCCCTGATAAGGAATGTCAAGTCCATTCGCAGCAGTTATTTTAAGCCAACTATTTGTAGCTAGCATGCTCTCATCATCACCAATATATTTTCTGAAAAAATCATCTGTCATAGTACTGACCTGGCTGCCAGTATCTAATAAACAATGTGCTGACCTGCCATTAAGTTTTAGATCAACCACTGGACATTTTCCTATGGCACGCTCAATAATTTGTTCTCGTGTGATCTCCAGTGTAGGTGAGTCTACGACATGACCCTGCGTTACCCGACTCACTGCAACCAGGGCCTCTCGTTTCCCGACGGACTAGAAATGGGGTACTCATCAGAGTTTTTGTATCTTCTCTGGGGACACTGTTTGGCAACATGACCAGCAGTTTGGCACTTGAAACATATCGGCTTACCGTCAGGGGTAAATCTTGGACCAGTTTTGGTCTGAGATGGTGTCTGGCTACTAGGATTTTTGTTCTGAATTGTCAGCTCTTTCACAGCCTTAGTGAGTTCTGTTATCACTTTCCCTTGCTCAGTGAGCACTTTAAGAACGTCATCCATTGAGACCGACTTCTCATTAGGTCTAGTTAGATTAGTGACTTTATCTTGCTCTTTAAGAGTTTTCATCACATCCTCCAGATGCATTGGATTTTCTGTCTCTTTAACTGCACAGCACTGTGCTTCGGCTTTAACAGTACGGCAGTTATTCACGTTACTCCTAACCGTTTTTGTGCTAGGGGCTTGGTCTAAGGACCACAAGTAAGCCTCCTCACGCACCTCTATAAAAGTGGATGTAGGTTTTCCTCTTACATGTTTTCGGAGTTCTCGTTTCAGTGAGAGGTCTCTGATGCCCTCAATGAACTGGTCTCTCAACACTGCGTTCTCATTACCCATGGAATTAGGATGCTGTTTCCATACCAAACTAAAGGCCTGAGATAATGAATGTGAAAAGTCACGTATGTCTTCACCCTCCTTCTGTTTACAGTTGTAGAAGCTCTGTAAAAGTTGGGCAGCGCTACGTTTATCTCCAAATGCATCTTTTAAGTAAACAAGCAGGTCTTTTACAACATCACCATCAGCTTTGCGTAAACGCACTTCTTCCAGAGCTGGGCCTCTTAACAGCGACAGCACAAAATCAAACTGTTCGGGTGCAGATTGGTTTCTAGCAGAAATTACCCTTTCTACTTCTTCAATAAACTCATCCACACTCCTCCCATCTTTGTCAATGTCTCCACTAAATGGTGAAATGTGCCTTTCTCTGGGTACGTAGACATAAGACCTGGTAGGCTCATTATTTAGTGATGATATGACTGTCATGACTTCATCTTGCCTTCGGGCTAACTCACTTAGTTGTTGTAACACCCCAGCTTGTTCAAGGTCATTTTGTCCAGTATCCTCGTTATTATTCACTGCTAACTGTTGTCCCTCCATCTCAATGTTTATGGAACCCTCTTGTTCAGACATGTTCTGAAATTATTATTATTATTTTTTTCAGTTCACTTAACAGTCAATAGAAGTATTAACAGTCAATATAAATATTAACAGTAAATAGAAATTTATATAGCAAAGGATAAATTGGTCGAAGTCCGGAGTCCACCGGAGGTCCCTGGGCTGCTCCAAGACCGCTGCTGGGCGATGCTTCTCCCGCCTGGAATGCGCTCTGGTCTCACGATCGCCTCGGCTGAAATCCTTCACGACCACGCCAGCACCGACTGCTCAGCAACGTCCCCCCTCTGGTCTCGAAACAGATGCCTCCTCACCGACGCGATGCCCACGTCCACTCAGGTGTAGGCCACTTCTTCACCACTGCCGTTTGCTAATGCTACCGCTGCACCGCCATATAAATGCACTCGCAGAGGGAAAAAAAACGAGAGACCCCACTCCTGGTACCAATATTTGAAACCGGGATAAATGCAGCACACGAAGCTTCAAATAGAAGGGGTTCTTTATTCTCAAAAATAAACTATTCCCTCTGAGTTATGTATAAAAGAAAACAAGAAAAAGTCCGTGTTTCGAACGGCAGCAAGCCTTAGCTTCAAATAAAATGGCGGACCGACAACACGGTTAGCACCCAACAGAGAGTAGCATGCAGCTGCACGTAACAGCTGAAATCTAACAGCGTGAAAACTACTGCATAACAAACGGCAGCGGCCCTCGGACACTAGGATTCTCCTCTCACGTGGCCAGAGTGGTCCTCTCCACCAAGTCCTAGATAAAATGTCCCTTCTCTTCCGTTTTCTTAACCAGTCCGTGCTACCGTACATAAACAAAGGGTTTCTTCTCTATTTCCGGTCCTTTTAGACCTCTCTGTACCAACAGCACCACATACTGACAAAGAACAAGAATTACAACCATAGGTGAAATTAAAGCAAAACATGGTTTTTTAAAAATACATTTGACATGTACCCATTTTTCACCTGGTTACAGTCAGGTAGGATCTAAACCAGGATAAAACTGTGCCTTTGATACCGACCACGTGTTCCAGTCGTGACAACAAGATGTTGTGGTCCACAGTATCAAAGGCAGCAGAAAGGTCTAAAAGCACTAAAACAGCAGATCCTCCTGCATCAACAGTTAAAAGAAGGTCATTAAAAACTCTTAAAAGGGCTGTTTCTGTGCTGTGGCCTGATTTAAAACCTGACTGGAATTTTTCACCAATGCTGTTGGCAGTTAAAAACCTCTTAAGTTGATTAAAAACAACTTTCTCTAAAATTTTTGACAGAAAAGGTAGTTTTGAAATGGGTCTATAATTTAAGAGCAGTGCTGTATCGAGGTTCTTCTTCTTTATGAGAGGCTGCACCACAGCATGTTTAAAAGAAGCTGGAACACAGCCAGATGACAGGGACATGTTAATCATGACAAGAACTAATGGTCCAAGTGTGCTAAAAACTTCTTTGAACAGTCGAGAGGGAACACAGTCCAAAGGTGAATTAGAAGGATGCATGTGATCCACAATGTCCTTTAAAACAATTAAAGTCACTGGTTCAAACTGTTCAAAGGAAGCTGAGGATGGAGGGAATGAGGATGGATCTGTGTAAATTTGTGTTGAAGAGGGTCTCAGAGCAGTGATTTTATCTATAAAAAATTTAGAAAACTGTTCACACAGTGCAGGAGATTCAGCAACATGACCAGCAGCATCACAAGGATTTACAACAGAGTTAAAAACATTAAAAAGAACCTGCGGTCTGTGACTGTTGTTTGAAATCATGTTAGATAAAAAAGCTGTTTTTGCAGCTTTAACAGCACTCTGATAATTTGACAGGCTGTCTTTAAATAAGTCCAGGGAAACCTGCAGTCTGTCTTTACACCACTTCCTCTCAGCTCGTCTGCACAGGCGTCTGAGCGCGCGTGTGTGTTCACTCAGCCACGGCTGACATGACTTCCTCCTTTTGATCTTCAGCGGAGCAACAGAGTTCAGAATGTCAGAGCACGTGGAACTAAAAAGTTCAGTAAACTCATCCACGCTGGACACAGAGCAGAACTGAGGGTTGCAGGAGACAGAGTCATTAAAACCAGTGGAGAAGCGCAGCGCTGTGGTTGAATTAATTGCGCGCGCAGAGCGCACGGATGGTCCAGCCCGTTCCTTCCTGCCAGAGACCACTGCAGTGAACAGAACGGGTAGATGGTCTGATAAAAGACTCCCACAGATTTCCACGGATGATATATTTATCCCATATGATAGCTCGAGATCGAGCGTGTGCCCTTTCTCATGCGTGGCGGCTGTGACGGACTGCGTCAGATTAAAAGAGTCAATAGTGTTCATAAAATCTTTGACCAGAGGTCCAGCCTCACTGTCCACGTGCAAATTGAAATCGCCCGTTATTAAAATTTGGTCATAATGTTATGCGCCGATAAAAAAGGAAACAATTAAACACTGAGAATAAATCTGACTTACAATAATTATATTTATTTTGATATAGACAAAGGGTTTGATTTAAAATTAACGGTACAGAATATTTAGGAAGTGACCCAAGATGTTAAAACAGTCAGCTGCCCTCACATGCACTACAACCAAAATAAACTAGGCAGACCAACAAAAGACAAAAACTTTAAGGACAGCAGGTGACAGTGAAAAAAACAAGACAAATTTATTAAATACAAAACTTTAATAGAATCACTCTTAAAACAATTTAAAAATCAGTGCACACCTGCGGCGTCTGATAAGCCCACACCCAGTCACAGCAGATCCCAAATGGCACAGAAAAGTGTGGCCCTACCAGACAAAAATAAAGAATAAACAAAACCATATAATACAATTTAAAACCCAGAAACCTGCAAGCCTACCTGTGGCGTCGAACCCCACACCCAGGTAGTCCTGCTTCAATCTGCTTCTTTAAAACTGTGTGGTCCTGTTGTAAACACATCACACATCAGAATAAAACCCACCCGTTTATAAACAACACCCAATATGTTTAAAAACAAGCCTTCAAACCTACCACAAGCGCCTGCACCACAGCATGTGTGAACACAACACACCTGGCTGCACCACAGCATGTGTGAACACAACACACCTGGCTGCACCACAGCATGTGTGAACACAACACACCTGGCTGCACCACAGCATGCGTGAACACAACACACCTGGCTGCACCACAGCATGTGTGAACACAACACACCTGGCTGCACCACAGCATGTGTGAACACAACACACCTGGCTGCACCACAGCATGTGTGAACACAACACACCTGGCTGCACCACAGCATGTGTGAACACAACACACCTGGCTGCACCACAGCATGTGTGAACACAACACACCTGGCTGCACCACAGCATGTGTGAACACAACACACCTGGCTGCACCACAGCATGTGTGAACACAACACACCTGGCTGCACCACAGCATGTGTGAACACAACACACCTGGCTGCACCACAGCATGCGTGAACACAACACACCTGGCTGCACCACAGCATGTGTGAACACAACACACCTGGCTGCACCACAGCATGTGTGAACACAACACACCTGGCTGCACCACAGCATGTGTGAACACAACACACCTGGCTGCACCACAGCATGTGTGAACACAACACACCTGGCTGCACCACAGCATGCGTGAACACAACACACCTGGCTGCACCACAGCATGCGTGAACACAACACACCTGGCTGCACCACAGCATGTGTGAACACAACACACCTGGCTGCACCACAGCATGTGTGAACACAACACACCTGGCCACTCTCAGGAAATTGCACCCTGTCATCAATACTGACAACTTCCCTTTTCTAGAGGCTTACAGCACAGGGAAGTTGTGCCACCTTGTTGTGCCACCTGTTACAATAACGTAGCATAAGTCCCGTCATAAAATCAGTAAAATCTTTAATAAAATCCTTGCTGAATTTAGGCGGCCGGTAGATTGTGGCGCAGAGTAAAAGTGGAGAGAAGTTTATCTCCAACATCTGAAGTTCAAAACTCTGATAAAAATGAGTGGGGATCAGCCGACATTTAAAACTGGATTTAAAAACAGAAGCTAATCCACCTCCTTTACCTGTGGTCCGAGGAGAGCTGAAGAAAGCGCAGTCAGGAGGGAGAAGTTCAGAAAATGGAGCTGATTCACCAACATGAATCCAAGTTTATAATAACAATAATAATAATAACAATAATATCAATGATAATAATAACAATAATAACAATAATAACAACAACAATAATAACAATAATATCAATGATAATAATAACAATAACTATAATAATAATAACAATAATAATAACAATAATGAGATAAACGTTTAGGATTATTCTTGAGAACAAACTACACGACTCTTCTGTTGAAATTTAAAAGTACTGTGAGACTGACTAGTTTATTTGGTTTCAAGCAGCTCCTGCTCGAGTCTTTTTCTTTCTTTAAACTTTTTTCTCTCTCCCTCTGAGTTTTATTGTTTATGAAACTTATCTTAATCAGGCAAGTGGCACTGACATCATAGATTAATTTAGCGAGGGAGGCCTTGGCCTGACATGCATGAACTGTGGGAAGAAGCTGGAGTTCCCAGAGAAAACCCACAAACAGGAGGAGAACCAGACTCACACGATGTGACTCAAGTTTAATGAACGGAGCGTCGATGAGCCGTCTCTGAGGTGAGTGTTGTTCTGGTTCTGGAGGTGAGTGTTGTTCTGGTTCTGGAGGTGAGTGTTGTTCTGGTTCTGGAGGTGAGTGTTGTTCTGGTTCTGGAGGTGAGTGTTGTTCTGGTTCTGGAGGTGAGTGTTGTTCTGGTTCTGGAGGTGAGTGTTGTTCTGGTTCTGGAGGTGAGTGTTGTTCTGGTTCTGGAGGTGAGTGTTGTTCTGGTTCTGGAGGTGAGTGTTGTTCTGGTTCTGGAGGTGAGTGTTGTTCTGGTTCTGGAGGTGAGTGTTGTTCTGGTTCTGGAGGTGAGTGTTGTTCTGGTTCTGGAGGTGAGTGTTGTTCTGGTTCTGGAGGTGAGTGTTGTTCTGGTTCTGGAGGTGAGTGTTGTTCTGGTTCTGGAGGTGAGTGTTGTTCTGGTTCTGGAGGTGAGCGTTGTTCTGGTTCTGGAGGTGAGCGTTGTTCTGGTTCTGGAGGTGAGCGTTGTTCTGGTTCTGGAGGTGAGCGTTGTTCTGGTTCTGGAGGTGAGCGTTGTTCTGGTTCTGGAGGTGAGCGTTGTTCTGGTTCTGGAGGTGAGTGTTGTTCTGGTTCTGGAGGTGAGTGTTGTTCTGGTTCTGGAGGTGAGTGTTGTTCTGGTTCTGGAGGTGAGCGTTGTTCTGGTTCTGGAGGTGAGCGTTGTTCTGGTTCTGGAGGTGAGCGTTGTTCTGGTTCTGGAGGTGAGCGTTGTTCTGGTTCTGGAGGTGAGCGTTGTTCTGGTTCTGGAGGTGAGCGTTGTTCTGGTTCTGGAGGTGAGTGTTGTTCTGGTTCTGGAGGTGAGTGTTGTTCTGGTTCTGGAGGTGAGCGTTGTTCTGGTTCTGGAGGTGAGTGTTGTTCTGGTTCTGGAGGTGAGCGTTGTTCTGGTTCTGGAGGTGAGCGTTGTTCTGGTTCTGGAGGTGAGCGTTGTTCTGGTTCTGGAGGTGAGCGTTGTTCTGGTTCTGGAGGTGAGCGTTGTTCTGGTTCTGGAGGTGAGCGTTGTTCTGGTTCTGGAGGTGAGCGTTGTTCTGGTTCTGGAGGTGAGCGTTGTTCTGGTTCTGGAGGTGAGTGTTGTTCTGGTTCTGGAGGTGAGCGTTGTTCTGGTTCTGGAGGTGAGCGTTGTTCTGGTTCTGGAGGTGAGCGTTGTTCTGGTTCTGGAGGTGAGCGTTGTTCTGGTTCTGGAGGTGAGCGTTGTTCTGGTTCTGGAGGTGAGCGTTGTTCTGGTTCTGGAGGTGAGCGTTGTTCTGGTTCTGGAGGTGAGCGTTGTTCTGGTTCTGGAGGTGAGTGTTGTTCTGGTTCTGGAGGTGAGTGTTGTTCTGGTTCTGGAGGTGAGCGTTGTTCTGGTTCTGGAGGTGAGCGTTGTTCTGGTTCTGGAGGTGAGCGTTGTTCTGGTTCTGGAGGTGAGTGTTGTTCTGGTTCTGGAGGTGAGTGTTGTTCTGGTTCTGGAGGTGAGTGTTGTTCTGGTTCTGGAGGTGAGTGTTGTTCTGGTTCTGGAGGTGAGCGTTGTTCTGGTTCTGGAGGTGAGTGTTGTTCTGGTTCTGGAGGTGAGTGTTGTTCTGGTTCTGGAGGTGAGCGTTGTTCTGGTTCTGGAGGTGAGCGTTGTTCTGGTTCTGGAGGTGAGTGTTGTTCTGGTTCTGGAGGTGAGTGTTGTTCTGGTTCTGGAGGTGAGCGTTGTTCTGGTTCTGGAGGTGAGCGTTGTTCTGGTTCTGGAGGTGAGCGTTGTTCTGGTTCTGGAGGTGAGCGTTGTTCTGGTTCTGGAGGTGAGCGTTGTTCTGGTTCTGGAGGTGAGTGTTGTTCTGGTTCTGGAGGTGAGCGTTGTTCTGGTTCTGGAGGTGAGCGTTGTTCTGGTTCTGGAGGTGAGCGTTGTTCTGGTTCTGGAGGTGAGCGTTGTTCTGGTTCTGGAGGTGAGCGTTGTTCTGGTTCTGGAGGTGAGCGTTGTTCTGGTTCTGGAGGTGAGTGTTGTTCTGGTTCTGGAGGTGAGTGTTGTTCTGGTTCTGGAGGTGAGCGTTGTTCTGGTTCTGGAGGTGAGCGTTGTTCTGGTTCTGGAGGTGAGCGTTGTTCTGGTTCTGGAGGTGAGCGTTGTTCTGGTTCTGGAGGTGAGCGTTGTTCTGGTTCTGGAGGTGAGCGTTGTTCTGGTTCTGGAGGTGAGCGTTGTTCTGGTTCTGGAGGTGAGCGTTGTTCTGGTTCTGGAGGTGAGCGTTGTTCTGGTTCTGGAGGTGAGCGTTGTTCTGGTTCTGGAGGTGAGCGTTGTTCTGGTTCTGGAGGTGAGCGTTGTTCTGGTTCTGGAGGTGAGTGTTGTTCTGGTTCTGGAGGTGAGCGTTGTTCTGGTTCTGGAGGTGAGCGTTGTTCTGGTTCTGGAGGTGAGCGTTGTTCTGGTTCTGGAGGTGAGCGTTGTTCTGGTTCTGGAGGTGAGTGTTGTTCTGGTTCTGGAGGTGAGTGTTGTTCTGGTTCTGGAGGTGAGTGTTGTTCTGGTTCTGGAGGTGAGTGTTGTTCTGGTTCTGGAGGTGAGTGTTGTTCTGGTTCTGGAGGTGAGTGTTGTTCTGGTTCTGGAGGTGAGCGTTGTTCTGGTTCTGGAGGTGAGTGTTGTTCTGGTTCTGGAGGTGAGTGTTGTTCTGGTTCTGGAGGTGAGTGTTGTTCTGGTTCTGGAGGTGAGTGTTGTTCTGGTTCTGGAGGTGAGCGTTGTTCTGGTTCTGGAGGTGAGCGTTGTTCTGGTTCTGGAGGTGAGCGTTGTTCTGGTTCTGGAGGTGAGCGTTGTTCTGGTTCTGGAGGTGAGCGTTGTTCTGGTTCTGGAGGTGAGCGTTGTTCTGGTTCTGGAGGTGAGCGTTGTTCTGGTTCTGGAGGTGAGTGTTGTTCTGGTTCTGGAGGTGAGTGTTGTTCTGGTTCTGGAGGTGAGCGTTGTTCTGGTTCTGGAGGTGAGCGTTGTTCTGGTTCTGGAGGTGAGCGTTGTTCTGGTTCTGGAGGTGAGCGTTGTTCTGGTTCTGGAGGTGAGCGTTGTTCTGGTTCTGGAGGTGAGCGTTGTTCTGGTTCTGGAGGTGAGCGTTGTTCTGGTTCTGGAGGTGAGCGTTGTTCTGGTTCTGGAGGTGAGTGTTGTTCTGGTTCTGGAGGTGAGCGTTGTTCTGGTTCTGGAGGTGAGCGTTGTTCTGGTTCTGGAGGTGAGTGTTGTTCTGGTTCTGGAGGTGAGCGTTGTTCTGGTTCTGGAGGTGAGTGTTGTTCTGGTTCTGGAGGTGAGTGTTGTTCTGGTTCTGGAGGTGAGCGTTGTTCTGGTTCTGGAGGTGAGCGTTGTTCTGGTTCTGGAGGTGAGCGTTGTTCTGGTTCTGGAGGTGAGCGTTGTTCTGGTTCTGGAGGTGAGTGTTGTTCTGGTTCTGGAGGTGAGTGTTGTTCTGGTTCTGGAGGTGAGTGTTGTTCTGGTTCTGGAGGTGAGTGTTGTTCTGGTTCTGGAGGTGAGCGTTGTTCTGGTTCTGGAGGTGAGCGTTGTTCTGGTTCTGGAGGTGAGCGTTGTTCTGGTTCTGGAGGTGAGCGTTGTTCTGGTTCTGGAGGTGAGTGTTGTTCTGGTTCTGGAGGTGAGTGTTGTTCTGGTTCTGGAGGTGAGCGTTGTTCTGGTTCTGGAGGTGAGCGTTGTTCTGGTTCTGGAGGTGAGCGTTGTTCTGGTTCTGGAGGTGAGCGTTGTTCTGGTTCTGGAGGTGAGCGTTGTTCTGGTTCTGGAGGTGAGCGTTGTTCTGGTTCTGGAGGTGAGCGTTGTTCTGGTTCTGGAGGTGAGCGTTGTTCTGGTTCTGGAGGTGAGCGTTGTTCTGGTTCTGGAGGTGAGTGTTGTTCTGGTTCTGGAGGTGAGTGTTGTTCTGGTTCTGGAGGTGAGTGTTGTTCTGGTTCTGGAGGTGAGCGTTGTTCTGGTTCTGGAGGTGAGCGTTGTTCTGGTTCTGGAGGTGAGCGTTGTTCTGGTTCTGGAGGTGAGCGTTGTTCTGGTTCTGGAGGTGAGTGTTGTTCTGGTTCTGGAGGTGAGTGTTGTTCTGGTTCTGGAGGTGAGTGTTGTTCTGGTTCTGGAGGTGAGTGTTGTTCTGGTTCTGGAGGTGAGTGTTGTTCTGGTTCTGGAGGTGATCGTTGTTCTGGTTCTGGAGGTGAGTGTTGCTCTGGTTCTGGAGGTGATCGTTGTTCTGGTTCTGGAGGTGATCGTTGTTCTGGTTCTGGAGGTGAGTGTTGCTCTGGTTCTGGAGGTGAGCGTTGTTCTGGTTCTGGAGGTGAGTGTTGTTCTGGTTCTGGAGGTGAGTGTTGTTCTGGTTCTGGAGGTGATCGTTGTTCTGGTTCTGGAGGTGAGTGTTGCTCTGGTTCTGGAGGTGATCGTTGTTCTGGTTCTGGAGGTGATCGTTGTTCTGGTTCTGGAGGTGAGTGTTGCTCTGGTTCTGGAGGTGAGCGTTGTTCTGGTTCTGGAGGTGAGCGTTGTTCTGGTTCTGGAGGTGAGTGTTGTTCTGGTTCTGGAGGTGAGTGTTGTTCTGGTTCTGGAGGTGAGCGTTGTTCTGGTTCTGGAGGTGAGTGTTGTTCTGGTTCTGGAGGTGAGTGTTGTTCTGGTTCTGGAGGTGAGTGTTGTTCTGGTTCTGGAGGTGAGTGTTGTTCTGGTTCTGGAGGTGAGTGTTGTTCTGGTTCTGGAGGTGATCGTTGTTCTGGTTCTGGAGGTGAGTGTTGCTCTGGTTCTGGAGGTGATCGTTGTTCTGGTTCTGGAGGTGATCGTTGTTCTGGTTCTGGAGGTGAGTGTTGCTCTGGTTCTGGAGGTGAGCGTTGTTCTGGTTCTGGAGGTGAGTGTTGTTCTGGTTCTGGAGGTGAGTGTTGTTCTGGTTCTGGAGGTGAGTGTTGTTCTGGTTCTGGAGGTGAGCGTTGTTCTGGTTCTGGAGGTGAGTGTTGTTCTGGTTCTGGAGGTGAGTGTTGTTCTGGTTCTGGAGGTGATCGTTGTTCTGGTTCTGGAGGTGAGTGTTGCTCTGGTTCTGGAGGTGAGTGTTGTTCTGGTTCTGGAGGTGAGTGTTGTTCTGGTTCTGGAGGTGAGTGTTGTTCTGGTTCTGGAGGTGAGTGTTGTTCTGGTTCTGGAGGTGAGTGTTGTTCTGGTTCTGGAGGTGAGTGTTGCTCTGGTTCTGGAGGTGAGTGTTGTTCTGGTTCTGGAGGTGAGTGTTGTTCTGGTTCTGGAGGTGAGTGTTGTTCTGGTTCTGGAGGTGAGTGTTGCTCTGGTTCTGGAGGTGAGTGTTGTTCTGGTTCTGGAGGTGAGTGTTGTTCTGGTTCTGGAGGTGAGTGTTGTTCTGGTTCTGGAGGTGATCGTTGTTCTGGTTCTGGAGGTGAGTGTTGCTCTGGTTCTGGAGGTGAGCGTTGTTCTGGTTCTGGAGGTGAGTCGTTGTTCTGGTTCTGGAGGTGAGTGTTTCTGGTTCTGGAGGTGATCGTTGTTCTGGTTCTGGAGGTGAGTGTTGCTCTGGTTCTGGAGGTGAGCGTTGTTCTGGTTCTGGAGGTGATCGTTGTTCTGGTTCTGGAGGTGAGTGTTGTTCTGGTTCTGGAGGTGAGTGTTGTTCTGGTTCTGGAGGTGAGTGTTGTTCTGGTTCTGGAGGTGAGTGTTGTTCTGGTTCTGGAGGTGAGTGTTGTTCTGGTTCTGGAGGTGATCGTTGTTCTGGTTCTGGAGGTGAGTGTTGCTCTGGTTCTGGAGGTGAGCGTTGTTCTGGTTCTGGAGGTGATCGTTGTTCTGGTTCTGGAGGTGAGTGTTGTTCTGGTTCTGGAGGTGAGTGTTGTTCTGGTTCTGGAGGTGAGCGTTGTTCTGGTTCTGGAGGTGAGTGTTGTTCTGGTTCTGGAGGTGAGTGTTGTTCTGGTTCTGGAGGTGAGCGTTGTTCTGGTTCTGGAGGTGAGTGTTGTTCTGGTTCTGGAGGTGAGTGTTGTTCTGGTTCTGGAGGTGAGTGTTGTTCTGGTTCTGGAGGTGAGTGTTGTTCTGGTTCTGGAGGTGAGCGTTGTTCTGGTTCTGGAGGTGAGTGTTGTTCTGGTTCTGGAGGTGAGCGTTGTTCTGGTTCTGGAGGTGAGTGTTGTTCTGGTTCTGGAGGTGAGCGTTGTTCTGGTTCTGGAGGTGAGTGTTGCTCTGGTTCTGGAGGTGATCGTTGTTCTGGTTCTGGAGGTGAGTGTTGCTCTGGTTCTGGAGGTGAGCGTTGTTCTGGTTCTGGAGGTGAGTGTTGTTCTGGTTCTGGAGGTGAGCGTTGTTCTGGTTCTGGAGGTGAGTGTTGTTCTGGTTCTGGAGGTGAGTGTTGTTCTGGTTCTGGAGGTGAGTGTTGTTCTGGTTCTGGAGGTGATCGTTGTTCTGGTTCTGGAGGTGAGTGTTGTTCTGGTTCTGGAGGTGAGTGTTGTTCTGGTTCTGGAGGTGATCGTTGTTCTGGTTCTGGAGGTGAGTGTTGCTCTGGTTCTGGAGGTGAGTGTTGTTCTGGTTCTGGAGGTGAGTGTTGTTCTGGTTCTGGAGGTGATCGTTGTTCTGGTTCTGGAGGTGAGTGTTGCTCTGGTTCTGGAGGTGAGCGTTGTTCTGGTTCTGGAGGTGATCGTTGTTCTGGTTCTGGAGGTGAGTGTTCTGGTTCTGGAGGTGAGTGTTGTTCTGGTTCTGGAGGTGAGTGTTGTTCTGGTTCTGGAGGTGATCGTTGTTCTGGTTCTGGAGGTGAGTGTTGCTCTGGTTCTGGAGGTGAGCGTTGTTCTGGTTCTGGAGGTGAGTGTTGCTCTGGTTCTGGAGGTGAGTGTTGCTCTGGTTCTGGAGGTGATCGTTGTTCTGGTTCTGGAGGTGAGTGTTGCTCTGGTTCTGGAGGTGAGCGTTGTTCTGGTTCTGGAGGTGAGTGTTGTTCTGGTTCTGGAGGTGAGTGTTGTTCTGGTTCTGGAGGTGAGTGTTGTTCTGGTTCTGGAGGTGAGTGTTGTTCTGGTTCTGGAGGTGAGTGTTGTTCTGGTTCTGGAGGTGAGTGTTGTTCTGGTTCTGGAGGTGAGTGTTGTTCTGGTTCTGGAGGTGAGTGTTGTTCTGGTTCTGGAGGTGAGCGTTGTTCTGGTTCTGGAGGTGAGCGTTGTTCTGGTTCTGGAGGTGAGCGTTGTTCTGGTTCTGGAGGTGAGCGTTGTTCTGGTTCTGGAGGTGAGCGTTGTTCTGGTTCTGGAGGTGAGCGTTGTTCTGGTTCTGGAGGTGAGCGTTGTTCTGGTTCTGGAGGTGAGCGTTGTTCTGGTTCTGGAGGTGAGTGTTGTTCTGGTTCTGGAGGTGAGTGTTGTTCTGGTTCTGGAGGTGAGCGTTGTTCTGGTTCTGGAGGTGAGCGTTGTTCTGGTTCTGGAGGTGAGCGTTGTTCTGGTTCTGGAGGTGAGTGTTGTTCTGGTTCTGGAGGTGAGTGTTGTTCTGGTTCTGGAGGTGAGTGTTGTTCTGGTTCTGGAGGTGAGTGTTGTTCTGGTTCTGGAGGTGAGTGTTGTTCTGGTTCTGGAGGTGAGTGTTGTTCTGGTTCTGGAGGTGAGTGTTGTTCTGGTTCTGGAGGTGAGTGTTGTTCTGGTTCTGGAGGTGAGTGTTGTTCTGGTTCTGGAGGTGAGTGTTGTTCTGGTTCTGGAGGTGAGTGTTGTTCTGGTTCTGGAGGTGAGCGTTGTTCTGGTTCTGGAGGTGAGCGTTGTTCTGGTTCTGGAGGTGAGTGTTGTTCTGGTTCTGGAGGTGAGCGTTGTTCTGGTTCTGGAGGTGAGCGTTGTTCTGGTTCTGGAGGTGAGCGTTGTTCTGGTTCTGGAGGTGAGCGTTGTTCTGGTTCTGGAGGTGAGCGTTGCTCTGGTTCTGGAGGTGAGCGTTGTTCTGGTTCTGGAGGTGAGCGTTGTTCTGGTTCTGGAGGTGAGTGTTGTTCTGGTTCTGGAGGTGAGCGTTGTTCTGGTTCTGGAGGTGAGCGTTGCTCTGGTTCTGGAGGTGAGTGTTGCTCTGGTTCTGGAGGTGATCGTTGTTCTGGTTCTGGAGGTGAGTGTTGTTCTGGTTCTGGAGGTGATCGTTGTTCTGGTTCTGGAGGTGAGTGTTGTTCTGGTTCTGGAGGTGAGTGTTGTTCTGGTTCTGGAGGTGAGTTGTCTGGTTCTGGAGGTGATCGTTGTTCTGGTTCTGGAGGTGAGTGTTGCTCTGGTTCTGGAGGTGATCGTTGTTCTGGTTCTGGAGGTGAGTGTTGTTCTGGTTCTGGAGGTGAGTGTTGTTCTGGTTCTGGAGGTGATCGTTGTTCTGGTTCTGGAGGTGAGTGTTGTTCTGGTTCTGGAGGTGATTGTTGTTCTGGTTCTGGAGGTGAGTGTTGTTCTGGTTCTGGAGGTGAGTGTTGTTCTGGTTCTGGAGGTGAGTGTTGTTCTGGTTCTGGAGGTGATTGTTGTTCTGGTTCTGGAGGTGAGTGTTGTTCTGGTTCTGGAGGTGAGTGTTGTTCTGGTTCTGGAGGTGAGTGTTGTTCTGGTTCTGGAGGTGAGTGTTGTTCTGGTTCTGGAGGTGATTGTTGTTCTGGTTCTGGAGGTGAGTGTTGTTCTGGTTCTGGAGGTGAGCGTTGTTCTGGTTCTGGAGGTGATTGTTGTTCTGGTTCTGGAGGTGAGTGTTGTTCTGGTTCTGGAGGTGAGCGTTGTTCTGGTTCTGGAGGTGAGTGTTGTTCTGGTTCTGGAGGTGAGTGTTGTTCTGGTTCTGGAGGTGAGTGTTGTTCTGGTTCTGGAGGTGAGTGTTGTTCTGGTTCTGGAGGTGAGTGTTGTTCTGGTTCTGGAGGTGAGTGTTGTTCTGGTTCTGGAGGTGAGTTGTTCTGGTTCTGGAGGTGAGTGTTGTTCTGGTTCTGGAGGTGAGTGTTGTTCTGGTTCTGGAGGTGAGTTGTTCTGGTTCTGGAGGTGAGCGTGTTCTGGTTCTGGAGGTGAGTGTTGCTCTGGTTCTGGAGGTGAGTTGTTCTGGTTCTGGAGGTGAGTGTTGTTCTGGTTCTGGAGGTGAGTGTTGTTCTGGTTCTGGAGGTGAGTGTTGTTCTGGTTCTGGAGGTGATTGTTGTTCTGGTTCTGGAGGTGAGTGTTGTTCTGGTTCTGGAGGTGATCGTTGTTCTGGTTCTGGAGGTGAGTGTTGCTCTGGTTCTGGAGGTGATCGTTGTTCTGGTTCTGGAGGTGAGTGTTGCTCTGGTTCTGGAGGTGAGTGTTGTTCTGGTTCTGGAGGTGAGTGTTGTTCTGGTTCTGGAGGTGAGTGTTGTTCTGGTTCTGGAGGTGAGTGTTGTTCTGGTTCTGGAGGTGAGTGTTGTTCTGGTTCTGGAGGTGAGTGTTGTTCTGGTTCTGGAGGTGAGTGTTGTTCTGGTTCTGGAGGTGAGTGTTGTTCTGGTTCTGGAGGTGAGTGTTGTTCTGGTTCTGGAGGTGAGTGTTGTTCTGGTTCTGGAGGTGAGTGTTGTTCTGGTTCTGGAGGTGAGCGTTGTTCTGGTTCTGGAGGTGAGTGTTGTTCTGGTTCTGGAGGTGAGTGTTGTTCTGGTTCTGGAGGTGAGCGTTGTTCTGGTTCTGGAGGTGAGTGTTGCTCTGGTTCTGGAGGTGAGCGTTGTTCTGGTTCTGGAGGTGAGTGTTGTTCTGGTTCTGGAGGTGAGTGTTGTTCTGGTTCTGGAGGTGAGTGTTGTTCTGGTTCTGGAGGTGAGTGTTGTTCTGGTTCTGGAGGTGAGTGTTGCTCTGGTTCTGGAGGTGAGTGTTGTTCTGGTTCTGGAGGTGAGTGTTGTTCTGGTTCTGGAGGTGAGTGTTGTTCTGGTTCTGGAGGTGAGTGTTGTTCTGGTTCTGGAGGTGAGTGTTGTTCTGGTTCTGGAGGTGAGTGTTGTTCTGGTTCTGGAGGTGAGCGTTGTTCTGGTTCTGGAGGTGAGTGTTGTTCTGGTTCTGGAGGTGAGTGTTGTTCTGGTTCTGGAGGTGAGTGTTGTTCTGGTTCTGGAGGTGAGTGTTGTTCTGGTTCTGGAGGTGAGTGTTGTTCTGGTTCTGGAGGTGAGTGTTGTTCTGGTTCTGGAGGTGAGTGTTGTTCTGGTTCTGGAGGTGAGTGTTGTTCTGGTTCTGGAGGTGAGTGTTGTTCTGGTTCTGGAGGTGAGTGTTGTTCTGGTTCTGGAGGTGAGTGTTGTTCTGGTTCTGGAGGTGAGTGTTGTTCTGGTTCTGGAGGTGAGTGTTGTTCTGGTTCTGGAGGTGAGTGTTGTTCTGGTTCTGGAGGTGAGTGTTGTTCTGGTTCTGGAGGTGAGTGTTGTTCTGGTTCTGGAGGTGAGTGTTGTTCTGGTTCTGGAGGTGATTGTTGTTCTGGTTCTGGAGGTGAGTGTTGTTCTGGTTCTGGAGGTGAGTGTTGTTCTGGTTCTGGAGGTGAGTGTTGTTCTGGTTCTGGAGGTGAGTGTTGTTCTGGTTCTGGAGGTGATTGTTGTTCTGGTTCTGGAGGTGAGTGTTGTTCTGGTTCTGGAGGTGAGTGTTGTTCTGGTTCTGGAGGTGAGTGTTGTTCTGGTTCTGGAGGTGAGTGTTGTTCTGGTTCTGGAGGTGAGTGTTGTTCTGGTTCTGGAGGTGAGTGTTGTTCTGGTTCTGGAGGTGAGTGTTGTTCTGGTTCTGGAGGTGAGTGTTGTTCTGGTTCTGGAGGTGAGTGTTGTTCTGGTTCTGGAGGTGAGTGTTGTTCTGGTTCTGGAGGTGAGTGTTGTTCTGGTTCTGGAGGTGAGTGTTGTTCTGGTTCTGGAGGTGAGTGTTGTTCTGGTTCTGGAGGTGAGTGTTGTTCTGGTTCTGGAGGTGAGTGTTGTTCTGGTTCTGGAGGTGAGTGTTGTTCTGGTTCTGGAGGTGAGTGTTGTTCTGGTTCTGGAGGTGAGTGTTGTTCTGGTTCTGGAGGTGAGTGTTGTTCTGGTTCTGGAGGTGAGTGTTGTTCTGGTTCTGGAGGTGAGTGTTGTTCTGGTTCTGGAGGTGAGTGTTGTTCTGGTTCTGGAGGTGAGTGTTGTTCTGGTTCTGGAGGTGAGTGTTGTTCTGGTTCTGGAGGTGAGTGTTGTTCTGGTTCTGGAGGTGAGTGTTGTTCTGGTTCTGGAGGTGAGTGTTGTTCTGGTTCTGGAGGTGAGTGTTGTTCTGGTTCTGGAGGTGAGTGTTGTTCTGGTTCTGGAGGTGAGTGTTGTTCTGGTTCTGGAGGTGAGTGTTGTTCTGGTTCTGGAGGTGAGTGTTGTTCTGGTTCTGGAGGTGAGCGTTGTTCTGGTTCTGGGGGTGAGCGTTGTTCTGGTTCTGGGGGTGAGTGTTGTTCTGGTTCTGGAGGTGAGCGTTGTTCTGGTTCTGGGGGTGAGTGTTGTTCTGGAGTTGAACAGAGGATGAAACCTGAATGTTTCTGGTGCAAGACCTTCAAGCAGAAGTTACAGTGTGAAGAAGAACAGAGGGAAGAGCTTGTCTATGTTCTGGGTCAGGGCCAGGGTCTGCAACCTGCGGCTCTGGAGCCACATGCAGCTTTTTGGTCCCTCTGCAGCGGCTCTTGCAAGTTTTGACTAAAACTAACATAAACTGAATTTTATAGGATGTTGTAAGTACAACATCCTATAAAAAAGACAAGTTTTAGCAGTTTTCCTGTAATTTCATTTGCAAATATGTGGAGACTAGTACATAGAATAAATTATACTCCTTTAACTTTATTTCTTCTAGGATACTCAATTTGACCACAATAAAAAAATAACACATAAGCCTACACAGTTCGTTGTTTTAGTTTTACAAAAATTGGCAAATTAATGTTTTTTTTTATTTACAAGAATCCAGTCTTCTGTGATAGACTTGCAACCTGGATATTGGCACCAGTGACCCCCTACAACCTGAAAAGTAAGAAGCGAGTAAAGATCATGGATGGATGGATGGATGGAATCCCGTCTTTTCTTTTGTCTCAAAATGTGAAAATATCAATAAATGTTAACAATCATTGGATGTTTTTAGTATAATTCACGCCTACTGGCCAGAAACTTAAAGTGGCCCATGGGCCACCAGTTGAAAATGACAGTTGTAGCAGGTTTTGCAGCTCTGGACACATTTAATTTAGTGAACGAAGGGACAGAAATGGCTCTTTTGATCTTAAAGGTTGCAGACCCTGTTCTGGGTCGAGGCAGCACAGAGCGCTCTCCCTCACTATCTTCTGCAGATCTTCAGGTCCTGGTCCGTCTTCTCCAGTCTAGACAAACCTTCTGACCTTTGTTTACAGCTCGGTGCTTTTCAGACGTAAAAGCTTCAGCCTTGTATCAGCGAGTCTGTGTCTCCAGGACTGACCTGCACATAATACAGACATTTATCAAAGTGAAATGTGATATTTTTTCTTTTCAGACGCTCCAGGAGAAGACAGACAAAACATTTACAGGACAGGCTGATTATTATAATTTGTATTTCTTCAACAAAATGAGCACCTTTCCTCTGAAATAAGACACAGAGTGATACACTAAAACAGGATTAGTTCAAATCAGACTCCGTTGATGCGTCGCTGGAAAAAACATCTGGATTCTTCTTCAGCTTGGATCAGCTGGAGGTCCGTGGTAGAGTCTGCAGATGTTCACCTTCCTCCATGTCTGTTCTGAAGTACCAGACGGTCAGGAAGTTAAAGGGTTAAACTCAACATTACATGACATCAAAAGAACTTGACACTGATGGAAAGAAGAAAAACTAAAGCCCAAAGATTCGTTGAAGAATTTAAAATGGATGAAATAAGATGACTTGGTAAAAATGCAGTATTGTGGCGGACCACTAGGGGACTCTACTCACACCCATGGACCGAATGTGTTACCGGATGTTTTATTGTGAAAGGTCCAGAGGACCGGATGTTGTATTGTGAAAGGGTTGATATATAAGGCGGTTTTTGGGTGTTTACCGCCAGAATAGTAGGAGTTGATTAAAATGAAGTTCTACATCCCGTCTTCTGTGTCGTCTCTTCACCACCTCCTACACTGGTGACCCACGTGAATTGAATATGTCGACATCTGATGCTCCAGCCAGCTCTCCTCAGACGTCCGCTGCTGTGGAACCCCCACCGGCGGCCCCGCTCGCTTTTGCGGTGGCCGTTAAAATCCCGGACTTCTGGCTGCACGACCCTCCGTCGTGGTTCGTCCACATCGAAGCACAGTTTGCTCTTCGCGGGATTTCTGCAGACGACACCAAATATCACTATGTGGTCGCCTCGCTGGATCCGCTGTCCACTCAGCGGGCAATGAGCCTGCTCCAGGCCCCTCCTGCACAAAGAAAGTACGACGCCCTCAAGCAGCTGCTCCTACGGCGTTACTCACTT
>JBBPBX010009689.1:18932-36343 GCA_038048925.1 Garcialebias charrua | reverse complement strand
CCAACTATAGGGGGATCACACTCTTAAGCCTCCCTGGTAAGGTCTATTCAGGGGTTCTGGAGAGGAGGGTCCGTCGGATAGTCGAACCTCGGATTCAGGAGGAGCAGTGTGGTTTTCGTCCTGGTCGTGGAACACTGGACCAGCTCTACACCCTCAGCAGGGTCCTGGAGGGTGCGTGGGAGTTTGCCCAACCAGTTTACATGTGCTTTGTGGACTTGGAGAAGGCATTCGACCGCGTCCCTCGGGGGGTTCTGTGGGGGGTACTCCGGGAGTATGGGGTACCAGGCCCTTTGATAAGGGCTGTTAGGTCCCTGTACGACCGGTGTCAGAGCTTGGTCCGCATTGCCGGCAGTAAGTCAGGCTCGTTTCCGGTGAGAGTTGGACTCCGCCAAGGTTGCCCTTTGTCACCGATTCTGTTCATAACTTTTATGGACAGAATTTCTAGGCGCAGCCAAGGTGTTGAGAGGATCCGTTTTGGTGACCTTAGAATCGCTTCTCTGTTTTTTGCAGATGATGTGGTCCTATTGGCTTCATCAGTTCGTGATTTACAACTTTCACTGGAGCGGTTTGCAGCCGAGTGTGATGCGGCCGGGATGAGGATCAGTTCCTCCAAATCCGAGGCCATGGTCTTGAGCCGGAAAAGGGTAGCATGCCCTCTCCGGGTCGGGGAGGAGGTCCTGCCCCAAGTGGAGGAGTTTAAGTATCTCGGGATCTTGTTCACGAATGAGGGAAAACTGGAGCGTGAGATCGATAGGCGGATAGGTGCAGCGTCCGCAGTGAAGCGGGCGCTGTACCGGTCTGTCGTGGTGAAGAGAGAGCTGAGTCAAAAGGCAAAGCTCTCAATTTACCGATCGATCTACGTTCCCACCCTCATCTATGGTCATGAGCTTTGGGTTATGACCGAAAGAACAAGATCTCGGATACAAGCGGCTGAAATGAGTTTTCTCCGCAGGGTGGCTGGACTCTCCCTTAGAGATAGGGTGAGAAGCTCAGTCATCCGGGAGGGACTCGGAGTAGAGCCGCTGCTTCTCCACATCGAGAGGAGCCAGTTGAGGTGGCTCGGGCATCTGGTTAGGATGCCTCCTGGACGCCTCCCTGGTGAGGTGTTCCGGGCATGTCCCACCGGGAGGAGACCCAGAGGAAGACCCAGGACGCGCTGGAGGGACTATGTTTCTCGGCTGGCCTGGGAACGCCTTGGGATTCCCCCGGAGGAGCTGCTCCAAGTGGCTGGGGAGAGGGAAGTCTGGGCCTCCCTACTTAGGCTGCTACCCCCGCGACCCGACCCCGGATAAGCGGAAGAAGATGGATGGATGGAGCACAATAAACTGAAATTATCAGAAAGAGGTTATAGCACATTAATGTTTTCATTAGCAAAAATAATCTGAAAGGAGCACAAAACAGCTGGAACAAACAGCTGAAAGTAGCTAAAAAACGTTTAAATTTGCACAAGGAAGCTGAAGCAGAACAAAATGTGAAAGGAGCAGTAAAAGGTTTTAAATCGATCTGAAGATATGATGGATGTGAAATGAGCTCAATTCATTTTCTATAAGGAACAAAAATAACTGACAGAAACGGCTAAATATTTCAAAAAGCTAAAGTTGCACCAATACCAAAAGTCGTGCTAGGATTGTCCTGAAAGAGCTGAACGTTTTGATTTATGATTTGTTGAAATAGCATAAAATTGTAGAAGTTGTAGATGATCCCGAAAAATGTACGGAAGTACGGTAAATGGATCACAGCAGTGTGAAAGCTTCATAAACACAATTAACCTAAAATACATTTTAAAACAGAGAATCTAAAGAAAACCTGCAAACTAAGATCCAGACAGCTGTAGTCAGCTGGAAGCTAACAGGAGCCCTCAGAAAAAACTAAAGCCTAAAATGACCTGAAAGCCGAATTAGATAAATTGGACAAACGCGTAACAATGTAATTATTTTAATTACTTTAATAAAATGTCACACAGTTCTTAAAACATCTTTATTCTTGACTTTCTGAGGAGGTGCATTCATACGAGGTGAGAGTCCTCAACTTGTCTTCTGAATTTTTTGTTAATTAAACAAAAACACAGTATGTGTAAAATATTTTAATAAAAAAGCTTCCAGCCATAAAAAAAAAAGACAAGTTGCACACAAGCAGGAAGAGATTTCATGCACTGGTATTCTTAAAAGCAGATTTTTTTTTCCTATGCTGCCCTCTGCAGGGTCACCACAGCACCAGATGGACTTCCCTGATGCAAACTGGGTTTGAACCCGCAGCCTCAGACCACTGATCTACCACGGTCCCCAATGTTGTCAGAAACAGAAACTCTTTAGATATAAAATATAAAAAGTGCATTACTCGTCTTTACATTCTTGCCAATATTCAGATGAATAAAAAAGTTGTTCAAAAGGTTAGTGTCCAAATCTACTACTACAAATACAGCTGTTGTTTCAAAGTGTACAGTAGTCTCTCGCTACTTCGCAGTTTTTCAAAGTAAGTTTGTACACGAGAAAAAAAAATTGTACATGACACGATCGTCAACTTTAATATTATGTGATTGGGACAGTAAAAAGTTAAAAAATAAAATACTTCAGACAGGCGCTGCCATTCTGTAGTTTTCTCTCAATAAGCCTACACTGTATCCCGGCTCATAACGACTACATTCCCCAGAAGCCCCGTTTCCTTCAGCTGAAATACTATAGGGAAAGTTTTGATCTGATCTGAAAGTTTGGTCCATATTCTTTTCAGTTTTAATTATCCAAAATCGTGTTTGTGGAACGTTAAAAGCAGCTAAGCTGAGAAGCTAAGCTACGAGCTAAGCTATTAGGCCGACTTCGGGAATAAACCTTCGTTTTGTCGAAGCTCCAAAATTCACGGTTGAAACCAGTGCCTTCATAAAGAAGCTGAGAACTTTATTGATTTTTTATTAAAAGCTTTGTGTGAGAAATGCTATGCTGAAGAGCTCAAACCATCGAGCGTCCGTCATGTCACGTCAAGGGCCCTCCCTCCCATTTTTCTTAAACAGACACCTGCTCAACTATCCGTCCTTCGATTCAAACAGCCTTTAATGCCATCAGGTGGTCAAAAAAGGTACTACACCCCAAACAAATCAACATTTCTTATAAAATTTGCCAATTAATTGTTGTTAAATTTCAAACAATAATATCGTTTATCACAATAATTTTCGAGACAATTAATCGCCCAGCAAAATTTGTTTTCGTAACAGGCCTGGTTTAGAACATCGTGGGCTTCGTCGCTGCACGGCAGGTCTGTAGAACGGAACCGAGCTGCTCACTCAACTTAAAATTTCAAGTTGAGTGATTAAACATTATCAAGTTATCTTGATTAATAAACTCTTGCTAAATAAACGTTTGCTTTTATTTAGTTGATTTAAAATTATTACCGGTAGTTGACTGAACTGCTTTGGTACCGTATTTTTCGGACTATAAGGTGCACATAAAATCCTTTCATTTTCTCAAAAATCAACAGTGAGCATTATAATCTGGTGCATCTTGTGTACCAACTCTGGTTGTGCTTACTGACCTCAAACTGATTTTATGTGGTTATTGTAAATGAGTTGAATAAATTTTGACTTGTCTGTTTTGTTTAATGCGCCTTATAGTCCGAAAAATACGGTATGTTGTTTCGACTCAGAAATCAATGTCAATTTAAGCGTTAAATAAATAAATAAAAAATACTAAAAGTAATATAGGTTCCTACTTCATGGTTTTTCACTTATTGCGGGGGGTCCTGACCGTAACCCCCATGATAAACGAGGGACTACTGTATTTTAACCGTAACCCCATGATAAACGAGGGACTACTGTATTTTAAAAGTAACCCCCATGATAAACGAGGGACTACTGTACAGTATTTTAACCGTAACCCCCATGATAAACGAGGGACTACTGTACTGTATTTTAAAAGTAACCCCCATGATAAACGAGGGACTACTGTATTTTAAAAGTAACCCCCATGATAAACGAGGGACTACTGTATTTTAAAAGTAACCCCCATGATAAACGAGGGACTACTGTATTTTAACATCCTACTGAACACTTGTCTGTCTCCGCCGCAGCCTCAGCTCTGCTGGGACCTCTGTCCTGCTGCGTGTTTGCGCATGTGCCGCTTGTAGTTGGAGTTGTCGCTGAACCTGCGTCCGCACACGCCACAGCAGTACGGCTTCTCGCCCGTGTGCACCCGCAGGTGTTTCTGGTAGCCGTCGAATCGCGTCAGTCTCTTTCCGCAAATGTTGCACGTGAACGACTTGTCGGCCGTCGCTTCGTCCTTCCGGTGCGACCGCACGTGTTTGGCCCAGTGGCTGCGCTGAGCGAACGCCTGGCCGCAGATGGAGCAGATGTACGTGTCCGCACCGTCCGGAGGCGGAGCTTCCAGTTCCCCGTAGTCAAACTGGCTGATCCCTAAAGCTGCCTCACACATTTCAGGTTCGTCTTCGTTCAGGTCCGAGCCCATATCGTGCACCGAGGTGCCGGGATGCCGCTGAAACTCCGAGTCCTGCAGGTCTTGGCTCAAGAACCTTGAGGCGGAGGACGCCCTGTGGCTGCTGTCCTGCTGCTTCCTCGCCGCGCTGCCCTGGTACAAGACGAAACTGACGTCGTTCTGCTCCGACATCTGAGGCGCACCTTCCTGCTGGTCGATCAGAAGGTCCTGCTCCTCCATTTTGACACAAGAAGGTTCCACTTCGTGCTGATCCAAACTGGAGCTCAGCTGCTGCTCAGGAACGGCTGTCGACCAGAATCGAAACAGAATCAGTGCGTTTTCGTTTTAGCTCAGAAAAGCTTCACAAACGCTCATTAGAAAGAATACGTGGAAGCATTTAGCTTCATGGATTCACAGGTTTTAACAGAATTGTGCTAAAACCGTGTCGAAAAATCTAAATAAATATTTGTTTCAACGACTACGTGTTTCATAAGCCGATCAGTAGAACTTTTAATAAACCAGTCAGGTTTTGTAAAAGGTTCTGACTACTGTATATGCCCAAACTTAAATCTTCTCTGTAAACATGTTCTGTTTGGTGTTTAGCAACGCTAAATGACTAAATAACTAAATAAATCAAAATAAATTCATTATTTATTTGCTAATCATCAGATAAATAGTGTTAACTTGCTTTTTATGTATGGTTATGTTAAGTGGCCTGAGATGACTTCGGTTGTGACTTAGCGTTATATAAATAAACTGAACTGATTTAATCATCTAAGCCAGGGGTATGCAACCTGCGGCTCTAGAGCCACATGCGGCTCTTTGGTTCCTCCACAGCGGCTCTTTCAAGCTTTGACTAACATAAAACTGAAGTTTATTGGTTGTTATACAAACAACAACGAAACTACTAGCTTTAGCTGTTTTCATGTAATTTCTTTGGCAAATACTCACTTTAACTTTTTGCTTTGTTTCTATACTTGTTTTTTTCCACAATAAAAAAAAAGTACATAGGTCTGCATAGCTTGTAGTTTTTTGTTTTGTTTTTTTAATTAAAAAACTTTCCCCACCTCTTTAAAATGATCTGGTCTTTTCATTTGTCTTAAATTGTAATAGTATCAATAAATATATATTTTTTAATTTATATTTTTAGCTTTATAAGGTCACCCCTACAAAGTCTCCTCCAGCAAACTTAAAGTGGCCCATGGGCCACCAGTTGATAACAGTTGTAGCAGGTTGTTGCGGCTCTGGACACATTGAATTTAGTGCATGAAGGTGTAACAATGGCTCTTTTGATCATAAAGGTTGCAGACCCCTGATCTAAGCCATAAACCCATTTTTTAAAGAGCCTGGTGTTCTGATTAAAATTAAACAATACATGCGCTCAAACTAAACTTTCCACCAAACTGAAAGCAAATAATAATTTCAAAATTCCTGACTTTGTTTTGATTTGACTTGTTTCCTTTGCTCCTTTAACTTGTATTCATGTTTAAGTATATTTTGTTTGAGTTTTGCAGGTCCCAAATGACCTGATGTCTCATGAATGCACTTTACTGAACTGTAGGTAGGCACAAACATTTCGTTTTATAAACTAATAGCACACATTGATGTTAAGTTTTATTTTATTATATTAAACCAAAGAAGAAGGTGCATTTATCTACTGAGAGAAACTTAAATCCCAACCTGAGCAGTCGCTATCCTGCAGAGAAATCATGGGCTTCATGGAGAGGTCCAGCAGGCGGCGCTGGCGGTCAATCTCCAGCTTTGAAAGGGAGATCTCCTCCTCATATTCCGCTATGGTCCTCCCGAAAACGCTGAAGATCTCCTCTGCAGCGGCTGTGAGCCGTTGGTTGATCAAAAGTCTCAGAATTTCAATTTTAGACATTTTCTGAAGCAGCTCGAGTGGCTCCGTGAGGAAAAAACTGGATAAATTCACTCTGTACTGAGGCAGCTCGGTGGCGTGTTTACAAACGCGTCTAGTTCCAGGTGAACTTCCGTGCTGAGGTGTGCGCATGCTCAGTTGGGTTGACAAGTTAGTGCTCCGTAAAATATGAGCGCCCCCAGCTGGACGGGAGAGCTAATAATAATTTAATGTTCCAAATTAAAGTACCGGTACTTTACTGTACTGTAATCTCAAATCTTTTTAATTCAAAATTTAAACATTTTGTTTTTAACTTATCTAAAATTGTAAACTACTAATCTTATTTATTTGTTACTCTTAGAATTCTTACTCTTAGAATTCTTAGAATTTATAAGGGGCAGATATAATAAGATTTCATCTTCTTTCTGCTCCTTTCATTTTACCCTATTTGTATTCTTGTATCTGATGAAACTGTTTTGTATTGTTCTTTTAAAATGAATGAATACACAAATCAAATTCTTTATTGCAAAATTAGGTTTAGTATTTTTTTTAATTCTTTTATCAAGATGAATTGTCACATCTCAAATGTACAGTATTTAAATGTAAAAATAACTTTGACGCCAACGTGACTTTCTATGTTTTAATAGTTTTTCAACATTTATTTTTAATTTCATGTCTGTTTCTTTCTTATACATTATTTTCTGTCAAATGATTATTTTTCTTATTTTAACTTCAAGTTTAAAATTTACAAGTGATGTTTTTGTATGACAGATTTTTTAAATCACAATAATTAGTTTTTGTATCTCACATGTCACCTTTTTTGTTTGTTTTGATAAAATAGTATCTAACTTGGAAGCCTAACTTGATTTTAGCGCTGATGAAAATGTTACAAGAATTTCAGTTTTTGACCAGCTTCAAATGTTTAGTTCACTTTAACCAGAAAAGTTTATCCGAGTAACTTTTGACATGGCTGTAGGTTTTGTTTTTTGAAAATACATTTCTATTCTCTGCAGCTGCATATAAAAAATATGCCATTACAAGCTTTTTTTGTTTTAGATTTAATGTAATTTAAAAAAAAGGATTCTCCATAATTATATTTACTAAATTATATAAATATACTGGTAAATCAGTTACTAGTGTATAAAAAGTTAGATTTAAAGTAAAATTTAAAAAAGCTAAAATTGTTCACACAAACTATTCAGTCAGTGTTAAATGTTTGTTCTGATAATTGAAAAATGTTTAGCTCAGACCTGCCAGAAAACAAAGAAAATACTTAATTTACACATTAAACTTTTTTATTTCTAATAAAAAGTGTATATTTATTTATTTCCCAGCACAAGAAGGTTTAGTATTTTGATGTGTTGATTTAAACAATGGCAAAAATATAAACAATTAAAAAAAACATACTTGTTAAAAAGTCAAAAGATACAAAAACTTTAGGCTTATTGTTAACATAAAAGTTGCATTTTAGTTCATCTAGCCACCGAGCTCAAACTCCACAGAGACGACGCCGTTTGCTTTTAAGCATTTCACCAGTTTTGGACTTTACAAAAGCACAAACTGTGACCAGCTTTGCTCTAAAAGGAAAATGCTGACGTTTTATTTATGGTAAACTCATGGGGACTGTCGTATTTTGAGCCATGAATAAAAATGTTGCCATTTGTGCATCAGGAAAAATGTCCAGAACGAACAAACTGCTCATGAATAAGCCTTTAAAACAAGGCAGGCCATGTTCTGATAAAAGTCCAGCAAAAGCTTAAACTACAGGTAGTCCTCGACTTACGACGTTTCGCGATTACGAACGCCCGCCCATTGAAAAGCATTGTTTCGAGTTACACGGTTTATGCGCCTTTACACCAAAAAATACGGTATCGAAACTCAGCGGAGGACAGCGGAAATTTACAGGAGGGAGGGGGGAGAGTGTACCTTAGCGGCCACGACAATGGAAAATTATAGGGCGGAGGATTACAGCTGAAAATTACAGGAGACCTCATTGTTTACAGGCAGACCGGAGGCAGAGGTTAGGAGGAGCTAACATGTTAACAGACCTTACTGTAAAACTCTGGACCGCGCGTGGAAAAGTACAGGAGACCTTTGTTTGGACCGGAGTAGGGGTGTAACGAGATCTCGTTGTACGAGATATTAAACTCCCGCGATATCTCTCGTTGAGAGGTAACGTTGTCTCGCGAGTCGCTAATGCTAATGCTAGCAGCCCCTAGCAAGTCAGCGTCACGGACAGCATGGCTTCGCCGGATGAAGTTGCTATAGAAGACGCCCCAACTACTGATGGAGGGTCCCGGTGCCGCAGACGCTGCCCCGAATGTAAAGACACACTTGTGTAAACACCGGTGTGACCGGTGTTGCCAGATAGAGTCCCACCCACCCAAAGCACTCTTTACCCGCAAAAGTCAGAAGGAAAATCGCGGTGAACCGCCCAATCTGGCAACACTGGTGAGTGACGGCTGCAGATTCAGTGCTGATGCGGATATTTATGTTCAATTTTTGGAAAGTCCTGCGTGAATATCTATTTTTTTAAACAAAGTTGAACGTTCTAAGGTCTAAGGAGATTCAATCAGTAAAATGAAGACATCAGTTGAGTTTGTAATACATGTTAAAACAGAATAAAAGCCTTTTTGCGGCATAAAACCGATCTTTGAAGTTTTCTTGAACTAATATTAAAATCTCGTCTCGTTCTCGCGAACTCTGTAATTTGTCTCGTCTCGAGAGTTTTGTGTATCGTTACACCCCTAGACCGGAGGTTTACGAGGCAGAGAGGCTACAGCTTAGCAACGAGCTAACATGCTAACAGGTGGAGGAAGGCTTCACTAGCTCCCAGTAGGTTATAAACTATTTTTTTCCTTCATTGTGGCTCCAAATGTATGTGTTTTTTGATAATTATGTAGGGTTCTGTGTTAGGATAGGCTAAGTGCTTGGTAAAATACAGAATTGTACGTATAAGGTGCAGTTTGGACGTGTTTTCCGACACGACGAAATTCGACTTGCGACGTCACGTAGGAACGGAACTCGTTCGTAAGTCGGGGCTACCTGTATTAAAAAAAAAAACAATTCAAACACGAGGAACTCAAAACGTCAGGCCTGAGAAGTTTGTCTTTTTTATTGTTTTGCTCAGTTTCATGTGGAGGGCGGTTGTTCCGCAGTCCGTCCCGTGTTGCTGCCGTCAGGCGACATTGATGGGGACGCACATCAGGCCGTTCTTGTGACACGGGTGCTTGTAGAAGCTGGACAGCTGGCTGAACCGGCGGCTGCAGAGCGAGCAGCTGTACGGCCGCTCGCCCGTGTGCGTCCGCAGATGGACCGTCAGGTTCCCCTTCTCCGTGAAGCTGTGGCCGCAGTACTCGCAGGCGAACGGCTTCTCGCCCGTGTGGCTGCGGACGTGCCGCACCAGCGTCGCCCTCCTGCCGAAGCTCTTGCCGCACACCGTGCAGCTGAACGGCCGCTCGCCCGAATGGATCCGCATGTGGATCCCGAGGTTCCCGCGCAGCGTGAACGTCTGCCCGCAGACGCCGCAGCGGAACGACGTCTCTCTGTGGACCTTCAGGTGCAGCTTCAGGCTTTCCGTGGGCTCCAGCTGCTTGCCGCACACGCCGCAGTCCCCGAGGTGCGCTGAAGAGTGGGCGAGCAGGACGCGCATCTTGTGAAAGGACTCGCCGCAGACTTTGCAGCTGAACACGTTGGGAAGTCGTCTCTCCTCCTGCAACAGATCGCCGGGGCTCTGTAACTCCGCGCCCCGATCTTTGGCGCTCTCCGTCTCCTCCGGGTTCCAGAGCCTGGCAGCCTCGCTCCAGCCATCTTCACTCCCCTCTGTGTCTGAATCCTCATCTTGAAACTGGCTGTCTCCGCCTGCCTCTGGATCAGCTGCTGAGTCAGAGGGATTGTGCACGTTTGACTCGTCACAGTCTTCAGCTCCACCTTCTACTTTAATCTGATCAGCCGCGGTGTCAACATCTGTCTGATCAACTCCATCGGTCTGGATCAGAGACACATCTGGGCTCTGGGGTTCAGGATACCTCTTTGTCCAGGACGAGTCCTCGTGAGGGTCTAAAAGGAGACGAACAGAAAGAGTTGCTTTAACAGGGCATCAATACCAGAAAACGTGCGACGACATATCAGTTATTGCTCAATCTGTTTTTTGAGGCACTTGAATAATACTGTATATTAAATGTTTAGATTAAATAAAAAAAAGATCTTGTTAGTTTTGCTGCATCATTTGCTTGATACTGACCACTTGAAGAAAGATTCAAAAGCTTTCAGTTTGTGGACTTTGGCAGCAAAGCACACACACAAATCAATGAAAAATAGAACCATATACCGTATTTTCCGGAATATAGGTTGCGGCTTTTTATCATTTTTGCATGCCCTGCGACGACCTATATTCAGGTGCGACCTATTTATGGCTTTTTATAAAATAAGCTGATTTGTAATCATTTATTAACAAAAATTAAACTGAGACACACTCTTACAACAATGTCAGCTAACAAATATATATATTTTAGGTGTTTATCCTGCTAAAATTATTCATTAAAAAGTTCAGCTCAGACACATATTTGGTCCTTAGCACTTTGAGATTTTTGTTAATGAAAAGTGCGTTATAAATTAAATACATTATTATTATTATTACATTTGCTATAATTTTTTATCAAACAAATAATTGTTTTTAAGTGTTAATCTTCTTAAAAGCCTTGCTGTGCGCTCCTGTGGCAGACACTTGCAGCAGAGCTAAACACGGTCCACATTTTGACGTAGGTGCGACCTATATATGGATTTTTCCAATTTTTTGTCAATAATTGGACAATGCAACATATATTCAGGTGTAGGGCTGGGCCATATCATATCGTTACCGGTAATACCGGTATAAAAAGCTTGCCCGGGCAAAAATCTTATATCATGATATGCTAATTTCATGACGTAATACGTCAGGGCGCCCCGCCCCTTAACACCCGAGCGCTTTAAACAACTGCGCACATCCCCTCCAGTCTGTACTGGTGTAAAACGCTAATTAGTTACTGCTAAAATGTTAAAAACAACGCGCGCGCGTCTCAGCTTCTCTCCCCCCCTGCTCTGCAGGCATAGACAGCTGTCCCCCCCTCCCCCGCCCCGCTCCGCTCTGAGCAGCCGTGTCCTCGCTGTAAACTGTGTAAAACACGCGCGGCTCCACAGTCACTCCTGTGATGTTTCTCTGCACGCTCAATAACCTTGCTGGTTTGTAGCAGACGTTGCTTTATTGTTTAAGCTGCACAAATACACTTAACAGACTGCACGATCCTCCACCGCTCCCTTCTCTGACTTTCTTTCACACCCGAACCTGCGCGCCTACGTCACGCTCTATCGCGGTGCGTTCACTGGCACTCTGTAATATACATGCACAACACTGCTGTATACATTACAACTCCATCAGAGACAGATCAGTTTTAAAAAAATGAATCAGAGGAATGACACAAACTTCATTTCATTTAGGCTAGTTGTTTTAGGAAACTACACCTGCACTTTAAAAATAAATGTTATTTAGATTGGAAAAAGTCTGCACAAAATATAGATAAAAAAACCACCACAAAAACTAAAGTGCAGGTGTAGTTTTACTTGGAGACTAAATACTTTACTAAATAAAGTAATTTCAGTAAAATTACCCCTTGTTGTTTTTAAAATTTTTATATAATACTGCAAAGCAACATGTTAAGTTAATTTTGTCAAATAAATACATTTGATTTTTTTTTTAGGTTATATCACGAAATTTATCGTTATCGTGATAATACTCTGAAATATCACGATATAATTTTTGAGCCATATCGCCCACCCCTATTCAGGTGTGACCTATATTCAGGAAAATACGGTACATTAGAAAAGTTACACAACAGAAGTCCAAAACTACATTAAGGGTTAAAGTGCACCAACAGCTCTGAGTAAAATTAAACTTGATGTGAAATCAAATCAAATTAACCTTAACTATGATTTCTAATGTGTTCTGCCTTAACTGTTAAAAAAAGATAAAAACCACTGGTCATGAACTGAATGTGTTTAACGAGTGTTATTGGGATAATTTATTATTATCCTTGTAATAGAGCTTTAAAGAAAATGTGCCACACAGGAGAGGTAGATATTTTCTTAATCCCAGGTTTTAAGCTTGCAAGATGGAGCAGTGTTGAAAATACAAGCATCAGAATGTTACCGGTACATGACGCTCCGTCCCAAGTCTGCAACCTTTAGGATCAAAAGAGCCATTTCTGTCCCTTCGTTCACTAAATTAAATGTGTCCAGAGCAACAAAACTTGCTACAATTGTTCATTTTCAACTGGTGGCCCGTGGGCCACTTTAAGTTTCTGGCCAGTAGGCGTGAAATTATAAAACTAAAAACATCCAATGATTGTTAACATTTATTGATATTTTCACATTTTGAGACAAAAGAAAAGACTGGATTCCATCCATCCATCCATCCATCCATCCATCCATCCCTTATCTTTACTCGCTTCTTACTTTTCAGGTTGTAGGGGGTCACTGGTGCCAATATCCAGGTTGCAAATCTATCACAGAAGACTGAAATCTTGTAAATAAAATAAAAAAACATAATTTTGCCAATTTTTATAAAACTAAAACATTGAACTGTGTAGGCTTATGTGTTGTTTTTTATTGTCGAGAAATTGAGTATCCTAGAAGAAATAAAGCATGAAGTTAAAGGGAGTATAATCTGTTCTATGTATCCACATACCCTGTACTGTATTTGCAAATTAAATTACAGGAAAACTGCTAAAACCAGTCTTTTTTGTTGTTGTTGTTGTTGTTGTTGTTGTTGTTGTTGTTGTTGTTGTTGTTGTTGTGGGTACAGTATAATTTCGTATAAAATTCAATTTATGTTAGTTTTAGTCAAAACTTGCAAGAGCTGCCAGATTGCAAGAGCCGACAGCCAGCTGTCCAAAGAGCCGCATGTGGCTCCAGAGCCGCAGGTTGCAGACCCCTGGCCAAGAAGAATGCCTTTATATTTGTTATCAGACAAAGGCAAGGTCAGACGACTGCAGCACTCTGATGTAGACAAAACAACTCTTTAACACACACGCACGTGGTAATACGAGTTATAACATTTGACTTCAGTAAGTGAAAAACATCTGTTGCTTTTCACATCTCCATCAAGTGTCTCATTAGCCATGGTTGAATAGTTTATCCAGAAATAGTTGAGGTCACAAATCTTGTTTTGAGTCAAGAACTGAAAAGTTCGAGTACCATGATCTAGAACAGGGGTCTGCAACCTTTACGATCAAAAGAGCAATTTTTACGTCTTTGTTCATTAAATTCAATGTGTCCAGCAGAGCCACGACAACCTGCTACAACTGTTATCAACTGGTGGCCCATGGGCCATTTTAAGTCTGTTGGAGAAGACTTTTGTGGCCAGTAGGGGTGACCTTATAAAGCTAAAAATATCTAATGATTTTTAAAATGTATCGACATTTTTACAATTGAAGACAAATGAAAAGATCTGATTATTGTAAAGAGGGGGGGGAAATAGTTGTTTTTTAATATACAAACAGCTATGAACTATGCAGACTTATGTATTTTTTAATTGTGGAAAAATAATTAAGTATAGAAATAAAGCAAAAAAGTTTAAGTGAGTATTTGCAAAAGAAATGACAAGAATACAGCTAAAACTACTGTTGTTTTTATAGCAACCAATAAAATTCAGTTTTGTGTTCGTCTTGGTCGAAGCTTGAGAAAGGCGCTACAGAGGGACCAAAGAGCTGCATGTGGCTCCAGAGCCGCAGGTTGCAGACCCATGATCTAGAACATGTGTCAAACTCATGGCTCGGGGGCCAAATAGGGCCCTCGTTGACATCGTATCTGGCCCCCAAGATTATATTTTAAATGTAAAATACTTTTATCACTTTAATTTTTTTTCAGTAATCTTTGATTACAATGTCAAAAGTGCAACAGAGAACGTCAAATGAGACCAATCAAACTCATCTTGAGGAAACTGTGACCAAGAAAAGATGTTGGGGTGTCTAACTCAAGTCAGACACCCCAGATAAGATAAGATAAAATAAGATATTTTCTTCATCTGCTACCTTTTCATTTTACACCTTATATATTTTTTATTCTTTTCATTTGCTTGTCATTTGTTGTATCACATTTTGTAAAATGAATAAACTTAAACAAAAAAAACTTGAGTTAATGTAGATTCTGAAACCGGCCCTTATAGTTTGAAAAAGTCTTAATCATAAAACCTTTTTATTCAGGCAGGCTTTTAATACCTAGTACACCTGTAGTTCTTTGACATTCTTGTTATGTTTAAATTGTTTTTAATTTTTAACTGGCTGGTTTTTTATTTTATTTTTGATTGTTTGTTATTTCTGTATTGTTCAGCACTTTGTGCACCTTCTGGCTGCTGAAAAGGGCTCTATAAATAAAGATTGATTGATTGGTTGATTGAAAAAGGTTTTAATTTTGGCCCTTTTTGTGAGTTTGACACCCCTGATCTAGAACTTCACCACATGGACAAATGTTAGTTCTGTTTTCCATTCCTCATGTTTGATTAATCTTATGTTATGGTTTTTAAACAAACAAAAATGGGTTAAGTTTAGGATTTCTTCTTATCAGGGCTTGTTCAATTTGTCAGTGATAAACTTGTTGCACGGTGCTCTTGTGTTTATGTGGTGGCTCGGGGTTAAAATAACCCATGAACAACTATTTGAATGCACAAATCATTTATTTGTTGTTGTTTTGGTGTTTATGGAGAAGCTCAGCGGACTCACACCGACCTGCAGCCCGGTGGCTCCACTCCACCTCCCGGGACCTGAGGCTTTGCAGTTCCCGCTGCTGGCACTCGATCTGCTCCCGGTACCGGGCCACCGCTTCCCCGAACACACCCAGAATGTCTTCCACTGCTGCCGCCATCCGCTCGTTCAGGAACATCCGAAAAGTGTCCATGTCTGACAACGAGCTGCCAAAAGGCTCCACAGGTCCCACAACCCCCAGAGAACCTGCAGGGTGCGACGGGAACATCAGCAGCTCTGCGGACATGACTGCTGGAACTCCTCTGCGTTAAAACAGTTATGTTAAAAATATACGATTGCATAAATATATTAAATATAAACTATAGGTGAAGTTAAATTGGTCACATTTCACTGATAATACAGAAATGTTAATAAAAAAAAGATCTGGAACACAAGAAAAATAAATTCAGGTCCGTCAGAAAAGTGTGTCCGGAGTAAACGACGAACTACGAAGAACAGGTTCCGGTATTGCATTTATGGCACACCACACAACACAAATGTTAGGATACATTTATTTAAAATTTTAATTATAATGTAATATAATATAAATTGTATTTAACAAATACAAACAATTAATAAATAGATAAAAATGTAAATAAACACATGTTTATGTTTATTAAATTTGTTCTTTTTTTTCTTTCTTTTTTACAAAAAACACAATACAAAATTAAAAAATGAAAGGTAGCAGAAATAAGAAAAAATCTTATTATATTTGCTCATTTTTTCAAACAATCAGTTCAAACAATAATAATCTTCCAGTAACAGTACAAAATGAATAACTCTGTCTAATTTCCTAACTAATACAATACACATTACGCTACTTCATATATATATATATTTTAACAATTTAGTTTTGATCATTTTCTTAAATGTACACATTGACTTGGCATTTTTAACTTTATTTTCCAAACCATTGCATAATTCATTTCCCTGGATTGAGGTAGACCGTCCCTTCAAACTAGTTCTGAATTTTGGTTTTACAAATATATCTGTCCCCTTAAGATTATAACAACTTTGTCTTTTAATAAAATGTATTTGGATATTTAAAGGTAATGCGTCATTCTGAGCCCTATAACTGATAAAATATTATGCTGGTGAAGATTCTCAGTCATCCAGGACATGATAAAATCAAAAAAGGCGTTCAATACAGGATCAACTGGACTTTATTTGTTGCAGAAAACGTTTCGACTTCTGTCCAGAAGAATTGAAAAAGACTTCTGGACAGAAGTCGAAACGTTTTCTGCAACAAATAAAGTCCAGTTGATCCTGTATTGAACGCCTTTGTTGATAAAATATTATAATCTACCAAATCATGGAACTTCAATAACTTCAGTTGATAAAATAATGTACTTGATGGATGACAGTAATGTTTTCTAGTGATAATCCTTACAGCTCTTTTCTGTAATACAAAAATAGGCTTTGTGATTGTTTTACACACTTTCCCCCAAACATCAATACAATAGATTAAGTGTGGAACAATTATTGTGTTATACAACAAATACAGAGCTTTATCATTCAATAGGTCTCTGACTTTGTACAGTACTGCAATGGATTTAGCTATTTTTATTCTTACATAATTTATGTGTTGTTTCCATGTCAGTTTGTCATCAATGATAATAACACCCAAAACTTCACCTCACTCACTCTACAAATCTCAACACCCTCAATTTTAAATGGAACATCAACAGTTTTCTTTTTATTACTGAATATCATGTAATTAGTTTTTTCTAGATTTAATGATAATTTATTGATTTTAAACCAAGTTTGTATTTTGACAAATTCTGTCTTTATCAATTCCAACATTTGTTCTATATCTTTAGCTAAACAAAAAAATGTGTTATCATCAGCAAAAAAAAAAAAACTTTTAAGGAGTCCTGACACATTTACCAAGTCATTCAAGTCATTCACATGTAAAATGCATTAAAAAAAAAATAATTTAGTTGTCCAGACCATACAGCTAATATTTAACCATGGCTAAAGAGAATTAAAAGGAAATATGTAGAACAAAAACTGGAAAAAAAAGAAAAGAAATTATAATAACAATTCTAGTCTAAATCCAATTTATTCCACTTAAATTTTTCACAAGAAGCACGACAATGTGCACATTGGACACTGACTGATTTATCTGATTTGATGAAACTGAACAACAAATCAACATATTAAAAAATAGAACTGTTAAAAATACACAAAGAAATATAATGGATTTAAAAAATAAAATAAAATGTTTGTTTTTTTTCTTTCAGCTTCTCCCTACGTTAGGGGTCGCTACAGCGAACTAGTCGCATGAAGACTTGGCAATTGTTTTTACGCCGGATGCCCTTCCTGACACAACCACAGACCACCGAGCTACCACAGCCCTCT
>JBBPBX010009688.1:30120-40887 GCA_038048925.1 Garcialebias charrua | reverse complement strand
ATAATATCTGTTTGGCTGCAGCAGGATGGTAAAATCAGAAGGTAGTATACAAAGCAACTGTTAGAACATTGTTCACAGACATTTATCTGATTCCTGTTGATGTTGTTTCTGTCTTTTTGCTCTTTTGACCAGTTCACCCAAACTGACAACAAGTGACCAATGATTCAATCAATTGCAGGTAATATTCTTGAAATCAATGCTTAAATCATGTAATGCTAATTGGTGATATGTGACTTATCTGTGCTGCTGATTATCTCATGCTGCTGTGTTCATTCATACCCATCTATAGTCACTACAGACTCATGTTCGGGCTGCTGTTTAATAAACCCTACTGTTTCACATTATTATTGTTTACCGTATATCTTATATCTTTTATTGTATTGTTTAGCATTCGTTAGCATATATCTTAGTGAATATCTTAGATCCTTATTTACTGTTTCTTTTTGAATGAATGAATGTACTTTATTTAAAAAGGGACAATGTACAACTCAAACATAAAGGTCACCATTTGATGCGCTGTACCAGATTATAGCAAAAGTTAATTCACATCTGCTGTCCCTTGACAAGTAAAAAAAAGCAGTGGATATACAATGCAATAATAAAATAAAACAGAAAATACTTTGTATAACACTATAAAATGCTTACAAATCACAATACAGTACACAAACACAGGAACAGACTCAATCATTGGCACACACACTGTCTTACAGTTAATGTTTGCATACCTGCGCAGTTTTCAACAGTTTTTTTCAAATTAAATTTGAAAACTCTCAAAGAGCTGCAGCTCTTCACATCATCAGGCAGTGCGTTCCACTGATTAGTAGCCTTTACAGAAAAAGCTGAATGCCCTGTAATAGTACGGCAAAATGGGATGACACGATCTCTCAACAGATGATATCCCCGTGGATCGGATTGTCTCCAAGCACCGAGTATACACAAAATAATTTATATATTTTTTGCTATTGTTGGATGTAACCGGGACCCTGAGTACACAATTTTGTTCCGAACCACATGAGATGTGAATGACAATAAAGACACTTGAACTGAACTTGAACTTAAAGCTTTAAAGCTCAACTTGTTAGAAGGGAGGCATATTTTGAGCTCCATAATATTCTTTGTCATATTTAAATAATTTAATTTGAAATATTTATAACATTGAACTTTTGACATTAATTGACATGTTTTATTTTTATTAATAAAATGATCACTACAGACAAATTATAGACACTGTGTGGAAGCCATTTAGGATATTTTAATAAAAGGTAAAGCTTGATAGGTTACTTTGAAATGAGGTGCTGATTTAAAAAAATAAATAAAATCTGTGAGACACTTTGTAGAGTGTAGCTTTCTGGGGAAAAAAGGGGCTGGGAACTATCAATTTGGGGAGCAAATCAGTATTCTCAACCATTAATTTAATCAATCACAAATGATCAAACAGGCAGAATACTCCAGACTGCCTGAACCAGACACGTGATCTGTTCAGGGTGTACAGTGGTTGCGGGAGACTTCTCGTAACCCAGGAAGGAGAACTGGGTAAAGAAAATGAATAGATGGGTGTCTGAACTCACAGTGAAAACTTAAAATAGAGATAAAGTCAATAAATAGACTAAGTTCTTGAATCAGCATTCAAATTGCCCTATTCTTGTCTTTGCTCTGAATGAAGCCACTCCGAGCGCTGCTGAGACCGACACTGGTGCTCATCTGCACGGATTCAAACCGGCTGCTACACTAACAAAACCAAGCAACTGGTTTTTTAACATTAAATTTCAAATGTATAAATCATCTCTCTCAGAGATTACCCTACCCACAGCACACATTCTCCAATTTGTTCAATTAATGAGAACACAGTTCCAATTAAATCGTCATATCCCAGTGAATTTAATTTGAGATGAAACTGTGACACAAGCGGTTGGTGAGAAATGAATGATAAAGGAAAAGAATCAAGCTGCTGTCAACATCCAACCAGATGTTTTAGACTCTTATAATTTCAGAAATCGTGTTTATTAAAAGAAGCTTTGAAAAAAATTAATACTATATAATATTGTTTCATAGTTTGACAGCTTTATTAGCAGTAAATTACATTGTTTTATTCCTTAGAAGAGGTTTAAGTTTTCCATTTACATTTTGATCACTGGTGGCTCTTTGTACGTTCTTACCACACGATTCTTGCATCTTTCTCAAACTCAAATAAAAGCCCCTTTTTCAAGCATTTTCAATTCAACACCCCGAACAGAAGTAATATCATATACAGTATATGTTTAAACCATACAGGGCACGGTTGGCAGAACTGTGTCAGATCAAATCCTGTTGTTGGGAACATTTCTAGGTGGAGTGTGCATGTTCTCTCCGTGCATGTGTGGGTTTTATCTGGTTACTGTTTTCGCCCACAGACAAAAAACATGCATGTTAAGTTAACTGGTAACTCTAAATTGGCTCTAGGTGTGAGTGAGAAAGTGAATGGTTGTTTGTCTCCATGTGTCCCTGTGATGGACTGGAGACCTGTCCAAGGTGTCCCCCGCCTCTCATACAGTGATGGTTGGGTATGACACCAGTGACCCCCGCAACTCAAAGGAAAAAGCAGGTAAAGAGGATGGATGGATGGATGGATGGATGGATAACAGTACGTAAATGCTCATAAAAGCTGTGCCACATTATCTTGCTGTGAAAGAACATGCTGTTATGTTAGAAAGAAAGAAAATTATATTTTCTTATAGCATTCACAATGTTTGATATGTTTTCATAAAATTATTTACCAATATTTAATACTTTTGATATTTTGCCACAGCACAGTAGTACAACTGGCTGCCTCTCAGCGAGCAAGGCCCCAGTTCAAATCCTGGTGTGGGCCTTTCTGGGTGGGGTTTGTACTGTATGTTCTCTCCATGCATGTGTGGGTTTTCTCCAGGTACTCCAGTTTCCTCAAACAGACCAAAAGCATGCATGTTAGACTGACTTGTAACTCTAAATTGTCTCTAGGTGTGAGTGAGAAAGTGAATGGTTGTCTCATTTGTCTCTATTCGGCCCTGTGATGGACTTGAGACCTGTCCAGGGTGTCCCTTCCCCCTCGCACAGTGCTTGCTGTACATGGGCACCGGCGACCCCCGTGACCCAAAATGGAAGAAGTGGGTAAAAGATAATGGATGGATGGATGGATGGATGGATGGATGGATGGATGGATGGGATATTTTGTCACTCATTTAAGTCTGACTAAGTCTGACTTTCCTTTGACTTCATCAGTGTGATATAAAGGGATATTGTTGTCCACTAAGTGCAATGGTCTATGGTCATCCAGTTATACGACTGCAAATTCAGTATTACAGTATAGCAGTGGTCCCCAAACTTTTTGCACCACAGACCGGTTTAATGTCACTATATTTTCACGGGGTCTGACTGAAAGTCCTACCCCAGAGAATTTCGGATAAAATAGATGCCATTTCCTGCATTCTGGTGTATTTTAGAAAGGTTTATTACAGTAGATTAACATGAAAGAAAATATGTAAACTCATTATTGAAACGACTGCAAAGCTGCAGCTCTGCCTGTAAGGGGCGTTCACTTCATGACAAACTGAGGCCGCTGATTTGTCAGTTGCCTAATTGTCAGTTATAAACATCAACATTAAAAGAAAAAACATTTGAAATCTATCAGTCTGTGTGTAACGAATGAACACGTTTCACTTTTTGAATGGATTTACTGAAATAAATCAACTTTTTCACAATATTCTAATTTTATGACCAGCACCTGTATTTCAAATGTACTTTTAATCACTTCATGTGTGATTTATAAGTGTATTAAGTGCAGGATCATTTCTCAATTTAATTAGTATATCACACCGGGGTCAGCTGTGCCTCATCCTCCTCCTTGCTCCGCAGCGATTCACACATCAGTTCACAAAAGCGCAGGGACTTATGCATAGTGCAAAACTTTAATTATATTTGTGTTTTTAATAAAATTGCCCATGACTTTGAACTTTTAGAGGCAGTATTGTAGTAATGCGAAGGAACAGCTCTAATGTGAATTTTAAAAAGTTCAAGACAAAACGTGCTCTGATGTGATATTAGGAAGCTTTGTTTGTAAAGGGCGGCCGTGGCGTAGTGGTAATGGCAGTCGTCCCCCGATCGGAAGGTTGGCGGATCGAATCCCGGTTCCCCACACCATGTGTCGTTGTGTCCCTGGGCAAGACACTTAACCCCGAGTTGCTCCCGGTAGGACTGGAAAGCGCCTTGCATGGCAGTCTGCCGCTACCGGTGTATGAATGTGTGTATGAATGGGTGGATGGTTGGTATTGTAAAGCGCTTTGGGGCCCCTCATAGGGGGCTGGAAAGCGCTATATAAATAAGCTCCATTTACCATTTGTTTAAAATTACAGTTTTATTTAGTTAATAGTTTTACAGTCACTCTTTGTCACGAGTATTGAAAGAGATGCAATGTGATCCTTCAAATGCGCGGACACGGCCGCACGCCTCCTCCCGCCTGCTCCCGCCTGCTCCGGACCACGCAGCTAAATGACTCCACCCGAACAGGCAATATAGAACCAATCTGCGCGTGCGTCTAACCGAAACTGAAACTTACCACTTGTGTACGTTGACCTGCGTCAAGTGTGAGTCATTGACAGACGTGGTGGAGATAATCTGGTGATTTTTCCAAAATACATTTTTTTTTTTTTCTTCTGTGCGGCCCGGTACAAATTGACCAACGGCCCGGTACAAATTGACCAACGGCCCGGTACAAATTGACCAACGGCCCGGTACAAATTGACCAACGGCCCGGTACAAATTGACCAACGGCCCGGTACCAGTCCGTGGCCCGGTGGTTGGGGACCACTGGCACATAGCACCTTTTACTTTTCCCTGGGTTCTACTCCACAAGGAGTTTCTCCTTTGTACAAACTTTTACTCTGAGCTACTGTTTTTATGAGTCTGATGGTAATGTCCGCTTAGCAAGCAAGTGCACAATATTCTCCTAGTAAACCTCAGTATCTGAGGCAGCAGCAATTAGAGTATGACTGTGTCAAACTGTATTATTTTCTATTACTCCATTGTACTTTGTTCAAACTTCTACAGCACATACAGTTTTGAACAGTGTGAATAAAAATGTTACATAGGGGAAAAAAAAGAAGTTAACTGCTGTCGTTAGTATCACAATTTCATCTTTCTCCTCCTCTTAGCGTAAAAAGGTTCAACAACCCAGCAGACTACAGGAAGCATACAGAAAAATCTCAGACTGCAGAGGATAATTAATACAGCAGGTCTTGCTGCACTTTAATATGTTTTACAAATAGTTCAAAGTATTATATACTGTATTCCTCTTCTGTTAATTGACAGGGCAATCACTTCTGCACCACACAATTAGCCCCCTCAAACTCACAATGTGTCAACATTAACAACAAATGCCCACCTGCTACAGCAAAATGGCTCTGCAGATCTGAATAGTTATGCCAAACAAATTAAATTACGTTATGTTCAAGACATTTTTAGCACAGTTCATCCAAAATCCAAGCACTTTTAAAATCTTGACAAATCTGCACTGAACCTCAAATATTTTTAAGGGTTTCAAAGACCCGTAGAAACAGAGTTACCAAAAGGCAGACGTATGAAAACAAAGACATCAGCTCAAATTAAGATTATATGAGCACAACACGGAACACCCTAACAACCAGCTGCTCTTTCTTTAGCCATTATGCAACCACCAACATCTGTTTCTTTGCACTGACAGTATTTGTAGCTTAACACAGCCGCAACATTTCATGCTGCAAGAACGTTGATTTAATTTAATTTAATCAGTTCAAATAAGAACAGAGATCAAAAATCATTTGAGAACATAAAGTCCATATCTAATAACTGAAGGATAAATGTTCTAACATGCAAAGTGGTTAACTTGTCTCTACTCCCCCAGTGGTATAACTTATTTGCCCAAATGTTCCATGAATTAATTTTACCTCACCCTCCATCTTCCGCTGGTTCTAGGACTGGTAAATGTATGCAGACAAATTTCTCATCTCTTTTGGGAACGTCTATTGGAGGACATTTCTTTAGGAATATGGAACATTCTTTATTCGGCGTAACAGCTTTCTGCAAACCTATTGTTTTGAGTTGACACGGTGCTCCACGAAAGCATGTCAGCTCTTATATCAAATTCGCCATTCTGACCTCCGCCCTAGTTTCAAGTGGGGGAAAAAATAGGAGTCCATACGAAACAGAGAGGGAGAGGGTTGGAGAGAGTGAAGACAAGAGAAGTTATCGAGAGAAGCTTTCCAAGGACAAACGTAACTTCTTAATAGAGTCTCCAGAAGCTGGAGTCTTTGTGCATGAGTGAAGAAAAGGGCAACAGGAACAACAGCTCCCACTGGGGTGAGAAGACGTGGCAGTGGTCAAGGGTACCAGAAAGATAAGTACAGTAACTAGATGAATGGAAGCTGCACAGATTCATTAATTGTATCAATGAAGCATCTCATGTAGCATTGCCTATTGTGTAGGTATCTTGAAAAATACTGTACCATCCTATTCTTCACTCTCCCTTTAGTTGCCTCTCTAATTATTGTTGATGCTTTTTTTTTTCTAGTTTCTGGATGTTAGATGATTTACAACTAAATCTGTCATTTCCCCATTTCAACAGCTGCTTTGGTTAATGTATTTTTTATTTTTTTTTAAAGTGCATTTTTTACGTGAAATTATGCTGTCTATTGGTAAATGATTATATAACTTGATGTAACTAAAGAAAATGCTTAGTGCTGGTGTAAAACAATATTTGTTGTGTGAATTTAAACACAAATGTCAAGGTTCATGCTCAATAATCCAGGTAAAAAATACAGCATTGTTCAGTCAGGTCATCTGGACAGTTTTTTTTTTTTTGTTTTGTTTGTTTGTCTGAGGAGTCACAAACAAACTGTTTTCCCCACTAAGCAGTACACTCCTACAGCGGACCAACCAGTTATCACCAGCAAACTGCTTGGACCACTGTATAGAAGTGTACTGCTTAGAGGGGAAAACAGTTTGCTTGTGACTCCTCAGACTGATGACGCCCTTCGGATGGAGGGTGAAACGTCTCAACAACAACAACAAAGAAACTGTCCAGATGACCTGACTGAACATTGTTAAACACAATTATTTGGGCTAGTACTCACCGTACTCCACCCATGAGGGTGAAGGCAGGTGTGGGTATCATAATAGTGTACTTGTTTCTCTGCAAGGAAACATTACAAAGGTAGTTTATGCAGTGTGCAACATTATCATGGAGAAAATCTATGAGAGCTGACTATGAGACAGGTGTGGGTGCTTCACCTTTCTCACCCATTTTTTTTTTAATGTACGGTCAGCGGGATTTGAACCATTAGGAACCTTTTGATCACAGGCTCTCCTTTAACCTCTGAGCCATCGCTCCCTCTCTATCTAAGTAAATAAACCAAGTTAGAAAAAAAAAACAAATCCTTTTGTTATTTCTGGCTTCACAAAGAACTGACAATGTCCTTATTTCAACATATGCCTTCAGAGAGTGTCAAAGCCCATTTTTTTACATTTTATTTGTAGTTCATCAACTTTTATTGAAAGTTACCAACAAATGACAGACGTTTCAGCCTCATGGCACGCCGTCATATGGGCAGGACTGCAAAGCCAAGCAGTCTGACGAATCCTGAGCCAAGGCAAGCTGGAGGGAAGTAAAAGACACTCCTCCTCAAACGGGCCCGCCAGCTTTCAAAGGAACAGCCATTAGTGAGTGCTCATCAAGAGGGAGCAGAGGCCCATTGATTCTTCTGGAGAAGCAGAGCAAGCTGCAGCTACAGTGTTTCCGTGGGAGGACGGCAGGCGGAGGGCTGCAGAGACGAGCCCTAGACCCAGCGGTGTATCCGAGTGGAGTCGAGCCTCATGTCTCAGGCATGCTCAACTCCCAGCCCAACTGTCACTGCTGGCAGTCAATACAGCCCCTTCAAGCACATAATCTGCACTCGTATGGTTGTTAAACACCACACACTCCGGTCCTTCACTCATTCCCCGCCATGGCATTGTTGTGTCTGCCGTCTTTCTATTATCGAGCCATTCAAAGATTTGGAAGGAAAAACATTTTTCGGCATATGTCATCTTGATCAGCAACAAGGCAATACGATGGCAAACAACACCATCCCGTGCATATTTAGAATAGGTCTATTGCGAAAAACAACAAATCAATTAATTGCATGATGAATGATAATTATCAACCCTGATGCATGCTCAATAATCCAGGTAGAAAAATTTTAAAAAGCTAAGTCTGGTCCTCTGGACATTCAAAAAAATTGTTTTTTTTTTGTTGTTTTTTTATGTCCAGAGGACCAGACTTAGCTTTTTTAGATAATTATCAACCTCATTTTCATTTACCAGCTTTATCATTTCTTTGTGTCTCTCTCTTTCTAATGAAGACAAAAGGCTCAACTCCGGTGCTCTTCACTGACCCCTCCCTTTCTCTTTAAAATCTATTTCAACCATCCAAAATCGCGTTTTTGGATCGTTAAAAGCAGCTAAGCTGAGAAACTACGCTACGAGCTAACAGGCCGACCTTGGGAATAAACCTCTGTCTTGTCAAAGCTCCGAACTTCATGGTTAAAATCCATGCCTTCGTCTAAAAAGTTATTTATCTCTGCAAAAACAAGCTGAGAACTTGTTTACTGATTTTTTATTAAAAGCTTTACGTGAAAAATGCTATGCTAAAGAGCTCAAACCACACCAAGCGTTTGCCATGTCGGGCCCTCCCTCCCATTTTTCTTAAAGAGACATGCTGCTCAAATATCCATCTTTTGGTTCAAACTGTCTTACACTGCCATCAGGTGGTCAAAAAAGGTACTACACACCAAACAAATTAACATTTCTTCTAAAATGTTATAATTACTTATTGCTAAGTATCAAACAATATTATCATTTATCGCAATAATTTATGAGAAAATTAATCACCCAGCAAAAATTGTTATCGTGACAGGCCTAATTAAAAAAATGAAAATACTTTGATAATAATTGTGGTTGGGTGAGGAATTATAACACACACTACAAATGTGGTTTACACAGTGTGCAACATTATCATCGGGAACATCTATGAGAGCTGACTGAGTCTTGTAAGTCGAAGAACAATCACTGCAACAATATCAGTGAACATGTCTAAAGTGGCACAGTGCCAAGTTGGACATTCCCACTCACGGCATTCTCTCTTAATGACAGAGCGATAATGCCATGTGGGTATAGGTGAGTGAAAAACGGCAGCCTGCTTGATGCTCAGCCGGTTCATTTAATTGGCTAAAAAACAAAGTAATTTTCAAACAGTGTGGGGGGGCATGAGACGGTAAATGACGGCACAGAAGGTCATTGCTTCTCTTTAACTCTGCTGTGCTATCCACCAACACTCCCAGCACGCCGTGCAGTTAATACTGAGAATCATTTTACACTATCATTCCACCATCTGCTTCACACACTGAGAACCTGGGCTGCACTACGTATTAAACAGAATACAAAGTAAATTAAATTTTTATTAAGAAAAAAAGTGATATTTAACCCTCAAGAATGCAGAAGTGCTGTAGATGTTAATGCAAGGAAAAATGAAGATACTGATTTGTAACTGATGGTTTAAAACCTACAGCAAAATGTAAACAGACTCAAATAAACGAGAATATTTAAAATAGCATTAAATGGAGAAAAATAGCAACAACAAAAAAAGGCAAAACAAAGATATTCCACATTTGGCCCTGAGCCATTTGTTGAACAGCTTTTTCCCCAGTCATGTCAAAATTATATGCACACTTAAGAAATAACAACTTCTACTTCTTACATGAATAACTTTTAAAAGTGATTACTAATCCTTTCATTTGATGGAAGAATGACGTCTTAGGTTCACTCAGTTTTCTATGATGAATCTAGTACAACATGTTACTAATTACCGTATAATTACAGGTGGTCCCCAACTTACGAGCACATCGACATACGAGGTTCCGGACTTACAAGCTGATTAACGAACAGTAAATTTGTAAAAAACATACAGAAAATACAGCACTTTTATGTGTTTTTAGATGAAAGTGTGTTAGCTAACCGTTTGTAAACAAGTTTCTGAGCATGTTTATGAACTAGTATGTACGTTTGTGTTGAAAAACGGGTGTTCGTAGTAGCGCTAGCATAAATTTTCCGACTTACGACCGAAAATCCGGACTTACGAGCGACACGTGTTTCGTGTACCGACATACGAATTTTCGTCTTACGAGATAGTCGTAGTAACGGAACTCGCTCGTAAGTCGGGGACCACTTGTATATTTTAATAATTATAATTACCTTACTATAACCACTGACTTGATTAAAACCAATATAAAAAATTGTATGCTTCATCACAATCGTTCAAGGAATAGATCAGAGCTTTACAAGTGAGACTCTGTAGAAAGGTTACAAACAATTAATATGTTGCCTGTTTATTAGCTTTTGACCAACTTCAGTATGGAGAAACAGAGTTAAATTCTGATTACATTGATGATGTAACGACTCAAATGGGGCAGACCAAAGTGATTTGTCTTAAAACAACTCCTTCTCACAATCCCTGTTTTTTTTTTTCAGTTTTGGGTTTTAATTAGTTGCTGTTTCCTGTGATGTTTCTTTTCTATACGGTTTACTGGAACGCCTCTGACTGATGAAGCCCTCCAGATAGAGGGCGAAACGTTTCTATATAAATGAAACTGTCCAAATGACCCGACTGAGAATTACTGGATTTGGTACCTGGATGACTGAGCATGAACTTTGTTGCTTATTTTCTATATACTGTACTGTATATAT
>JBBPBX010009688.1:16653-29718 GCA_038048925.1 Garcialebias charrua | reverse complement strand
TATATGTGTAGCACTTTGAGATTTTCAGTAATGAAAAGTGCGTTATAAATTGAATTAATTATTATTATTATTATTGTAAGGGAGTCAGAAAGTCGTTTCTGGATTCTGCAGATGGGTAATACTGTAAATTTTACACGTGAGTGTATGTTTGCAGATGCTTTGTGCCAACACGTTGCATGTGAAAATAAGATTGACACACAAACCTGGAGCTTTTCCGACTTGAAAAACTAAAATTTCCGGTGTACGCACAGTTTGATACATCTGGATTTTTTTGTGCGTACACACTTTTCTGGATTTGACCGTACGTCACTTTTCAGTAGGAAATCCACGCAAGTCTTTGTACATGAGGCCCCTGGTCCTCTGGACATTCAAAAAAATAGTTTTTTTTTTGTTTGTTTTGTATGTCCAGAGGACTTAGCTTTTTTAGATAATTATCAACCTCATTTTCATTTACCAGCTTTATCATTTCTTTGTGTCTCTCTCTTTCTAATGAAGACAAAAGGCTCAACTCCGGTGCTCTTCACTGACCCCTCCCTTTCTCTTTAAAATCTATTTCAACTGTCCAAAATCGCGTTCTTGGATTGTTAAAAGCAGCTAAGCTGAGAAACTACGCTACGAGCTAACAGGCCGACCTTGGGAATAAACCTCTGTCTTGTCAAAGCTCCGAACTTCATGGTTGAAATCCATGCCTTTGTCTAAAAAGTTGTTTATCTCTGCAAAAACAAGCTGAGAACTTGTTTACTGATTTTTTTCATTAAAAGCTTTGCGTGAAAAATGCTATGCTAAAGAGCTCAAACAACACCAAGCGTTTGCCATGTCGGGCCCTCCCTCCCATTTTTCTCAAAGAGACATGCTGCTCAAATATCCATCTTTTGGTTCAAACTGTCTTACACTGCCATCAGGTGGTCAAAAAAGGTACTACACACCAAACAAATTAACATTTCTTCTAAAATGTGATAATTACTTATTGTTAAGTATCAAACAATATTATTGTTTATCGCAATAATTTATGAGAAAATTAATCACCCAGCAAAAATTGTTATCGTGACAGGCCTAATTAAAAAAATGAAAATACTTTGATAATAATTGTGGTTGGGTGAGGAATTATAACACACACTACAAATGTGGTTTACACAGTGTGCAACATTATCATCGGGAACATCTATGAGAGCTGACTGAGTCTTGTAAGTCGAAGAACAATCACTGCAACAATATCAGTGAACATGTCTAAAGTGGCACAGTGCCAAGTTGGACATTCCCACTCACGGCATTCTCTCTTAATGACAGAGCGATAATGCCATGTGGGTATAGGTGAGTGAAAAACGGCAGCCTGCTTGATGCTCAGCCGGTTCATTTAATTGGCTAAAAAACAAAGTAATTTTCAAACAGTGTGGGGGGGCATGAGACGGTAAATGACGGCACAGAAGGTCATTGCTTCTCTTTAACTCTGCTGTGCTATCCACCAACACTCCCAGCACGCCGTGCAGTTAATACTGAGAATCATTTTACACTATCATTCCACCATCTGCTTCACACACTGAGAACCTGGGCTGCACTACGTATTAAACAGAATACAAAGTAAATTAAATTTTTATTAAGAAAAAAAGTGATATTTAACCCTCAAGAATGCAGAAGTGCTGTAGATGTTAATGCAAGGAAAAATGAAGATACTGATTTGTAACTGATGGTTTAAAACCTACAGCAAAATGTAAACAGACTCAAATAAACGAGAATATTTAAAATAGCATTAAATGGAGAAAAATAGCAACAACAAAAAAAGGCAAAACAAAGATATTCCACATTTGGCCCTGAGCCATTTGTTGAACAGCTTTTTCCCCAGTCATGTCAAAATTATATGCACACTTAAGAAATAACAACTTCTACTTCTTACATGAATAACTTTTAAAAGTGATTACTAATCCTTTCATTTGATGGAAGAATGACGTCTTAGGTTCACTCAGTTTTCTATGATGAATCTACTTTGTAGTACAACATGTTACTAATTACTGTATCCTTACTATAACCACTGACTCAATTAAAACCAATATAAAAAATGGTGTGCTTCATCACAATCGTTCAAGGAATAGATCAGAGCTTTTCAAGTGAGACTCTGAGGTTACAAACAATTAGCCTGTTAGCTTTTGACCAACTTCAGTATGGAGAAAAATAGTTAAATTCTGATGAGCTAACGACTCAAATGGGGCCGACCAAAGTTATTTGTCTTAAAACAACTCCTTCTCACAATCCCTGTTTTTTTTTTTCAGTTTTGGGTTTTAATTAGTTGCTGTTTCCTGTGATATGTTTATTTTCTATACTGTTTACTGGAACGCCTTTGACTGATGGAGCCCTCCAGATAGAGGGCGAAACGTTTCTATATAAAAGAAACTGTCCAGATGACCCGACTGAGAATTACTGGATTTGGTACCTGGATGACTGAGCATGAACTTTGTTGTTAGTTTTCTATATTTTTTTTAGCTCTCTTGGTTTTCAGTGCCTCCCAAAGTTCCAGTCGTTCTCTGTACCTGTCCTCAGACAACTTCTGCTCCTCAGTCCTGCCCCACCCACTTACACCTGTTCTCTGTGATCATTAAGCCAGCTGTCTCCACTCGCCTCATCAATTCCAGCCTACTAAGTCTTCCAAACTGTTTGCATCTGCAGTCAGTCATTTCAGTTCAATAGCGTTTCAGGCTCTCCTCCATCCTCATACTATTACTTTGTACATCAGCTCTTTGTTCATTGAATATTATTTCTTCTCACTTAATCATTGCCTAAGTCTGTATTCATGGGTTCTACCTTACCCTAACACAACACAAACTGACACTTTTATTCCCTCCCTTTAATCAAACCCAGTTTTATAAACATTTTTGTTGCCATAATAAAAATCTGATTGTATTTCTACTTGAAGTGCCCCAAACTGCATAAGGGGTGCTGCAAGGTACTGCCACAATTTGCACTTGCAAATAACTATAGAATATAATGTAAATAACAGTGCGATGTAAAATTGACAGAAGCATAAAGACTTATGAAACAGAGTTTACTTGAACCACTATTTAATTTTTGTGATGGAAGTTGTTTTAAGACGGCACTAATCCGCTTTTGTCTTGGCTTTACTTGGACTAGCCATTAGCTTGTCAGTCCAGTCACAATACGGTAAATTTAAACCTCTAAACTAAAAGTGTTAAAGAGTAGAATATGATTGTTTATAAATTATTTTACAGAGCCCATCTTTATAAAATTAGAAACACTGATTTATTGTTCCCTCAAGTGCTAATTTAAATAGCACACACTCTTTACCTACAGCTCTTTAAATACATTTTATATGAAACAAAATAAAAAGACAGCATGTTATTAACACATGTGTGTATGTGTGTGTGTGTGTGTGTGTGTGTGTGTGTGTGCACGTGCATGCCTTTAGGCATGTGTCTCTGTTTTCATGCTTACAGAAAAGTGTGTGTGCATGTGCATTCCTGTGTGTGTGTGTGCAGCTAGGAGATACATGATGCACCTGTGCTAAACAAATGACCTCCATGCCTGTGTGCATTTTTCCCAGGTGTAGTTGATGCACGGATCATGTGGTGCGGAGCGCTCGGGGCCACGTTGGCTCAATCGTCCTGGGATCGTCTCCGAATGTGGCCCTGAATTTGCATTGAGCGAAGGAACGGTTCATCTCCTCAACACAGCCTTCGATGCATTTAAAGCACAAGGGGGAGGAGTGTGCCAGACCGCTCCCCACCCCCTTACGGCAGAAGCAGGTGTTATCTGTCTGCTTGGGGACACCACTATCAATCTCTACCGTTCATTCTCTTTTGCCTCATCAAATTGACTATTATATGGTCACATTTAACATGCTGATAAGATAAACAATGAAGTACGTCAAAATTAAGCGACGTGTTCTTGATGTGAAGAGTAAATGCCGAGAATGTATTTATCATGATATGCACCTACTTCAGTCTTTCAGCTTTTCAAAAATAATGAGACAAATTCTCAACGTGTGTTCTGCTGAAATTAGAAACATCTTATCTAAAAATGATTCAGAAAAACTGGTTCATGAATTTATCACGTCCAGACTGGACTATTGCAATGGTTTATTATCTGGGTGTTCAAAAACTTCTTTAAAAAGTCTTCAGTTGGTCCAAAATGTTGCTGCCAGAGTCTTAACTGGAGTTAGTGGGAGAGATCATATCTCTCCCCATTAGCTCCCTGTCAAGTCAAGAACTGAATTCAAAATCTTACTTCTAACCTACAAAGCTCTCAACAACCTAGCTCCATCTTGTATTTGAGACCTTATTGTTCCATATTTTCCTAACGGAGCACTTCACTCTCAGACTGCAGGCTTACTTGTGGTTCATAGAGTTTCCAAGAACAGAATGTGAGGAAGATCTTTCAGTTATCAGGCTCCTTTATTGTGGAACAAACTTCCAGATACTGTCCATGAGGCTGACACATTGTCCAGTTTTAAGAAGTTCCTTTTTCATATATCCTATAGTTAGGGTTGGCTTGTTATGCTGCTATAGGCTTAGACTACTGAAGGATAAACTGACCTCATTTCCTTAAATGAATTGCTAAAATTGAATAGTTTTCATTTGATACTATTTCTATCATGTGATTCTTGACCTGCCATTGTGTATCTGTTCCTCCTTCCTGCTCCTCTCAAATCCAGCCGTTCAAAGCAGATGGCCACTTGTCCTGAGCCTGGTTCTGCTAAAGGTTTCTTCCTTATGAGGGAGTTTTTCCTTTCCACTGTCACCTTCATCCTTGCTCAAGATGAGAGTCTGTGATGGAGTTAAATTCAAAGCAGTCTGCTCCTCTGATAAATAGTGTTAATTTATTTTTTATATACATTAATGTTTCTGCTCAGTACCCTGCAATGACTTCTGTTGTGGCTTGGCGCTATATAATAATAATAATAATAATAATAATGTCCTTTTTTGTCATCTGTGTATGTTTCCCATACAAGACGAAATTCGTCTCTGCATTTAACCCAACCACCACCAGGTGGTGCAGTGAGCAGCCATAGAAAGCGCCCGGGGAGCTGGAGAATTTGGTGTGCACTCATAGACACCCCAAGGTGTGTAGTGGCCGGGGTGCGAACCCGCGTCCTTCGGGTCCCAAGTCGGAAGCCCTGCCACTACACCATCTTGGCTCCTTAAATAACTGAATTTAATTGAACGTTAAAACATATCCCATGCTTTGACGCTTTGATTTGAAAAAAAATCAGATCTAAAAATAACACCACTCAATTTAATTGTCAGATTGTACAAAATGTCTAAAGTTCCTATTTTAAGTCAGTATTCTTTATTTCTTTTCATCATTTGAATGTAGGCCTACTGTATGCCCAATCAATGCTTTTCATTTAAATCCTAAAATAAAATACGTCTTCTCTTTGCTTCACAAATAGAGACATACTAATACACTAAACTTTGTTTTATTTATTATCCAGAACACAAAATGAGCCACGGCAACTTGTTTTGAAGCATTTAAATGAGAAGATATGAGTTTAATATGAACAGAAGAGGGGAAAAAAATCTCTGAGTTTTTTTAATCATTTCATCTTTGACATCAATCATAAGTCTGCCCAACTCCCCTGATTCATTCAACATTTATTAGATATGCTTTTAAAAGATTCAGTCAGACAAAACAGTATTAGCCAACATGCAGGTCTCTTCAGTGGTTACCTGTTAGATGAAGAATTGATCAGAAGATTTCTACTACGGCTTGAACAAGAAAAAGCGAGGTCTGGCCCCGAGCTATACGGCAAACCTTAAAGCCTTCTGTGAGCTAGCCTGCAGCCTGAAGTTCTCCTCCCAGTCGGTGCAAATGTTTCATTTGAGGCCAAAGATGACCAAGAATTCAAAGCTCTAAACCCTAAACAAGGCTGCTCAGGGGATCTTATTCAGGCGTGTTGAAATAGTCATTTTTGCGATGTTCAAATATATATTTTTGGTTTTTAATTTGTAACCAAACCGTTAGCTCAAAGGTACAAAGTGGCAGAAGCTAAAAAGCACAACACTGTATTTCAAAACTAACTAAATTATGTTTTAAATCATGCTTTTTGTCACCTGGTTTGAATGATAATCTGATCAGTGTATGATGGTTAAGAGTTTGAAAGGCACTTTTGTCCAATTAGAAACGTGCAGCATTTTTCCACCTGCCCCTGACAGAGATGAAGTGGTGCTTTCAGAAGACACTTTGGCGCCGAGCCAGCGCCGAGAACCCAAACATGGCAAGTGAAGCAAGTAAAAATTAATGAGCATCACGAGCCACAATGGTTTAATACAAGATGACAATGAAGGAGTATTCTTGCGGTTACATTGTTTATCACTATACTGTATACCAATTCAGAAAACATATTTGCAACATTAAAAAAAACTGTGAATTATTGAGGAGACTGCACTCATGATATTTAGTTAAAATAATTTCAAAATTCATTTAAAAGTCATTAAAGATAATTTTAAAAAGTCTTGATTCTGTTGAATTTGGACTTTAATTAACCTAAAATATTTGAATAAAATGTGCAAACATTGTTATAAATTAAAGAGTTCTTAATTACTAACAGTTAACATAAAAAAAATCTTATTAGGATATCATCTGACAAAATCATCTTGAAACCTCAAGTTATTTACATTGGTAATACAGTGTAAGGCAGTGGTTCTCAAACTGGAGTACCCAGACCTCTGGGGGTCTGCGAGCTGGTACTTAGGGGTCCGCACATTTTTTTTTACAATTTTTTTTACAAGCATGTAGATGCTTATCAACCCGTTCAAATACACCAAAATACAGGAAATCACTTATTTTCTATTCAAAATTTTCTGGGGGAGTACCCCCAGATCCCTCTACCACGAACGGCCCACCCACTGTTCATGTTCTGGCATTGGTCAGTTTAAAGCCCTGTTAATTGGTATGGCTACTGCTGTTATGATTCTGACAATAGACAGGTGATTACACTGGTCCTGTTAGACCTCAGTGCTGCATTTGATAAAGTCGATCACAATATTCTATTACAGAGACTTGAATATGATGTTGGAATTACAGAAACAGTTCTAAACTGGTTTAAATCACATCTATCTGATATATTCCAATTTGTTAATGTAAATAATACATCTTCATTATACATCAAAGTTAGTCATGGAGTTCCTCAAGGTTCAGTGCTTGGACCAATACTCTTTACCTTGTATATGCTTCCGTTAGGTCATGTTATTAAACTGCATGGGATAAATTTTCATTGTTATGCTGATGATACACAGTTATGTTACTGGATATCTCGTGGTTCCTAGAGTTCCCAAAAGCAGAATGGAAGGAAGATCTTTCGGTTATCAGGCTCTGCTCTTGTGGAACCAACTTCCAGATACTGTCCATAAGGCTGACACATTGTCCAGTTTTAAGACTGGGCTTAAAGGGTGTGTGACAGGATTTTGGAACTATGCATAAAGTGACACAACATATATATGTTGTCTCATTCAACTATGTTCGTTTTTACAAGCAAAATGATAAATCTATGAAATTTTGATTTTAAAGTGATTTTAAAATTGGCGCTGTGTTTCGTCAAGGGACATCTGGGTACTTACACATACGACGTCGTAACGTAGAGACCAGCACGGTTGTCTGCCGCTGCTATTAGCATGCAGTGAAATTGTCTTCAAGATCGCCCATTTTCTTTTGTATAACTTGAAAAATGCCGGTACGTTGTGTCACATTTGGGTGTTCTAACATCGCCAGCCCTGTAGACGACTACGATCGGGTTCCAGCCCATCACCCTCGGAACTTTGCTCATCTGAAATGTTGGATTTCCCCTCGCACCACCTCCTTCACTGAACGGTAAGAGTCAAATAAATACGGGTGCAGACCTAAATTAGATTCCAGCTGTTTCTTGTTCAACACTCGAACTAACTTCGGCTTCCCAAACTGAAGACAAATCGCTCAAATCTTTACTTAAATTGCTTAATTCCTGGCGATTGCATCATAAAATGCGTCTGCGTTTGACCCCTCCTTTCTCCACCCAAAAACTGCGACGCTCTGAAGAGAACTATTTTATTAAAAAATACTTTTATATATTAATTATTCAAAGCATATGTGTACAAAAAAATCAAAGCTGAGTAGCTACTCTGCCACTTTATGCATAGTTCCAAAATCATGTCACACACACTTTAAGACTTTCCTTTTTGATCAATCCTATAATTAGGGTTGGCTTGTCATGCTGTGTTAAGTTTAGATTACTAGAGGACAAACTGACCTCATTTCCTTAAACGAATTGTTAAAATTGAATCGTTTTAATTTGATATTATTTCTATCAACATGTGGTTCTTTACCTGCCATTGTGTATCTGTTCCTACCAAACCCAGCCGGTCGAAGCAGATGGCCGCTTGTCTTGAGCCTGGTTCTGCTAAAAGTTTCTTCCTCATGAGTGAGTTTTTTTCTTCTTTCCACTGTCGCCTTCATGCTTGCTCAAGATGAGAGTGCTGTGATGGAGTTAAATTTGAAGCAGTCTGCTCCTCAGATAAATGTTGTATTATTATTTTATATATGTTAATATAGTATTTCTGTTCAGTGCCCTGAAACGACTTCTGTTGTGACTTAGCGCTATATAAATAAACTGAATTGAACTTAATTTATGTAAAGAGTTTTCTGTAATAATTTGAAGAAGCGGCAATACATTTATTATGTTCATTATGTGAATAGGTTACGTTTTAAAGTGGTTTTTGATACGGTTCATTTTTTTCAAAACTGTAATTTTTTTTTAAGTTGAAATTAACAATTTTGTTAATTAAGTGTGTCTTGAATTAAAAATACAGGGAGTCCTCGACTTACGAATGAGTTCCGGACCTAAGGATTGTTCGTATGTCGAAAATGACGTAAGTTGGATCCATATTGAAAAATAAATAAATATATTAAAAAATATATATATATTTATTTTTTATATTTTTATAAATGAATACATGTACAGTACTGTACAGTCACCAAGCACTTAGCCTATCCTAACACAGTTTTTAAAGATGAAGGAGTGAGTTGAATTGTCTCCCTTTCACATAAAGGGAGCTAGCTCCCTTTATGTGAATGGAGCCTGCAGGGAGGAGGGAGACAATTCAACTCACTCCTTCATCTTTAAAAACTGTGTTAGGATAGGCTAAGTGCTTGGTGACTGTACAGTACTGTACATTTATCTATTTATTAAAAATATATATATATATTTTTATTTTATTTATTTATAAATAGATAAATGTACAGTACTGTACAGTCACCAAGCACTTAGCCTATCCTAACACAGTTAAGGAGTGAGTTGAATTGTCTCCCTCCTCTCCAGCAGGCTCCATTCACATAAAGGGAGCTACTTTTACTTTATGTGAAAGGGAGACAATTCAACTCATGCTCCTTCATCTTTAGAAACTGTGTTAGGATAGGCTAAGTGCTTGGTGACTGTACAGTACTGTACATGTATTCATTTATTTTAAAAAAATATATATATATTTTTTTTTTTTACAGTGCGTTCGTAAGTCCGAGTTGCCGTAGGTTGGGGTTGACGTAAGTCGAGGACTCCCTGTACTCCATGTTTAAAATATAAAAGAACAGGTCTTAAGTATTTTTTGTTACACAAATATTTCCATTGCATTAAAGAGACAAATTGAAGAAAATTATTTAATAAACACGAGGGCTATGAGGGGGTCCCTGAAACTTTTTTCTCCCCTGTAAAGGGTCCCTGAAACTAAAAAGTTAGAGAACTCCTGGTCTAAGGACCATCTGCGCAAGCTGCCATTCTCAAACTCAACTGGGGGATTTCATCTTCCTATTTCTGTATGTCTATTTTGGTCTGTCATATAAAAAATAGGCTTTTAACAACCCAGCATATATGGCGTTAATTATTGCTCCTTACTGAAATAAAGCTGCAAATATTGATTGATTTCAGACAGATGATATTTGTCAGTGAGTAAGGATTCCAGCGTCACACAGGGTAAAGAGTGTCGTCTTTCAATCACTGTCAGAGAGCAGCGCCGCAGCCTTACTGCTCTGATTGAGCCCCATTGTGTCCCACTCTGTCTTAGTGTGTCTCCTAAAGCAATCAGTTCTCAAACACGAGAACCAAATATTCATTAGTGACTTATTCATGTTCAAAAGCTGCAACAAAAGAGAAGGATTGTCTCTGACAAGCTCATAATGTTTCTATCGCTGTCCAAGCCACAAACAACTGCCATCTCCCATTGTTGAAGCAGATTGTTCAACTGTTTCCAAATGAGCTAATCTGTACAACAAAGTACGTAAATAACATGACTAAAATTAAATTGGTATAATTATTCTGAAACTGAGTACATTTTCTGTAAAATCTAAAAAATCTGACCTAGTCGATTTAAAAAATAGTCTACATTTACATCTGATAAAGCGTTTGGTTGAAAATAAATGTCACTGTATTTTTACGTTTCATACTTGAAGGCATTGTTTAAACTAATGGGCCCTGAAACTGGTCAAATAAAAGATGAAGAAAGAGAGAGCCCGCGCTGCCATGTTAATAATTAGTTAGTTCTGTGCTCAAAAATTTTCTGTCCAACCTCACCAGATTTTAATCAAAGGCTGAAAATAGTAGCTGATTGTAATCTGCACTCAGAAGTCACCAGGGGTGTTTGAAGAGCCCGTCAAGCTTGCGAGTGGAGCTAATTCGATTAAGTGGTGGCAGTACCTGGAGGGGACGGATCTGTATCTGCCTCTTCTTTATTTATGAGATTAAGTTGTGCTTGTTACTCCAATATAAATAATCAAGCCAGCAGAAATGACACTCAATTTTGAGTTGTTTATTCCTCATGCGGCCCCCAAAATATTTGGTTTTTGTTAGTATTAGGCGCTAAGAACTAGCAATTAAATGATAATAGAAGAATATGATCTGTGTGGTTTGCCTTGTCGGTTTATGTAGAAAATAAAAACAGGAAAAAATATAGACAAGATTTTTTTTAATTTTTTTACGTGGAGATACATTTAACTAAATATGCTGTAGTGGACTGATGTCAAAGTACACTTTTCTCTGGTTTGTGCCATTTAACCTCCTCATAATGAAATGCCAGAGACAGAGCAGGGTTTTCAATGGTTATGAAGTATCGCTCCCTCTCCTCCACCTGTTGCTACAAGCTGTCAGTCTGCGCTGAACAATGATCGTAAGAGAGGAACCCCCTTTTATCTATCCTTATAAAAGACAAGGCTTCAGATTTGAAAATGGTTCCAGAGGCCAAACCTGACGAGCATGTTTTTTTCTACCAGAGGCGTCAGACATTACAGTTTTTAAAGTAAGGCTGTTTTTAACAAACATTTGCAACAAGCTACAAGAGTTAGCATGTCGGACTAACAAAGAGAGCTATAACAACTCGGATAATTAAATTATTCAAAACAGCTTGTCAGGTTCCCATTGGTAATTCACAAACAGGAGAATAAAGAACTAATGTTCCTAATGCTAAATATGGCTTTAGAAAAAAAGCAATATTAGGTTGACATTTATTCTATATTTTTAAGTCTTTTACCTATGTTTACATGTTAATAATCACATGTATTAGTCTGCTGACATCCCGTGTTTGTCCAGTTTGACTTAAAAAGTAATAAAAAGACAACAATGAAAAGTTTCTTCTCATCTTTCGTGTAGCAGTGCATAAAAAATACTCAAATTATACATATAATTATACTTCTTAAAAACCTATATAAATTGATGTAATGTTTTTTGTAGCAATGTGTGTTATTATTTGGCCTGTAGTAATCAGTAAGAGTATATATAGCTATAGTAAGAGTAATATTTATAATTTAAAATATTAAAAAATGACAACATAATACAGTCCTAAAATTTTCTCTTGAAAAAAAAGTCTTATTTATCTTATCTTAATTCTATCACACTGTCAGTATCTCATGCCGACTCGAGCCTATTGTGAAACCTTGCTGCAGATGCACATATTCCCAGACTTTATAATTCATAATTTCTGTGAGCACTCTCTCTTGTCTGCAGCACCATTTTGTCTTTAATAACACCCTGAAATTACATAAGTGCAGACATTGTCAAATTACATTAATACTCAAAGCCGGGGAGAAAGCGCTGGCTTGTTCCGTCTTGTCGCAGCTCCTACTCTGGCCAATAAATGCAACAGATATGTTCATTTAGATTTCATTCTGAAGCCATGTTCCACCACTCAACCGAGTCCTTAAAGCAGGGCTACAGAAAGCCATTTAACCTACAAAAGCAAAATAAATACCAGCTGAGAGATTCTTGAGTCGAGCTTCTTGAATGATATCCTTTAGATTTTACGATGTTCCTTCTTCCCATTCTAAAGCAGACGCACGCACAGCGTCTGGATGAACTTTAGAGATCACCTGGATTTTTCTCTCAACTTCATGTCAGTGTTTTTGTAGCCTGCAAGAGGAGGTAAAGGTTTTTCCTTTAAAAGCACACGCTCTCTGAGTGTGCAGACACTATGAATCACAGGAAAATTGACATTCAGTGTCAAGCAGCTAGACGCATGTTCCGCTTCCTTTTGTTCAAAGGCAAAGGGGACATAGCTTGAAAGACCCTACCGGGTCAAACTTCCTGTGCACCAGGATTTTCCATGTGTGGGTGCTTTCACCCCCTTTCCTCTGGGCCTTTCCACTACTCACAATAGAAGAGATGTGAAAGGTTTGGCACTTGATGTGACATAAGAAATCCTCAGAGTGTTCCCTTGCACTGCTCTCGCCACATCTTTTCTTTTGGGCTTCTTCTAAGGGACCCGTTTCATATCAGAGAGGCACAGAGGAGCACAAAGCCAAGCATCACGGGCACTTATAGGTCACACTGTACCACATTAAATTTAGACTCCTTTAACGCCCTCCAATAATGCATCTGGAGTATTTCTGGTCAGAACTATTCAAATGTTTCTATCTAAGATACAAGCTTCTGTAAATGGGCCATAGATCTAAGCCTTCATTCACCACTGGAGATTTCAAATCAAATTTGGTGTCTGTCACCAGTTGAAATTTCCTCGCCAGCCCCAGTTAAGTCACCAGTGATTTGAACTCCTAAATAAACCATCCCACAGGAATAAAACTTCCACTACTGGTCTCAGTAAAGTTTCT
>JBBPBX010009687.1:45053-59549 GCA_038048925.1 Garcialebias charrua | reverse complement strand
TTATATAAATATACATTTACTCCACATCAACATCAGCTCATGCAAAATCTTATATAAATGATTTTTGCATCTTTTTACAGCTCTGGCAACACTTAAACCGCAAGCTGGACTGGTGACCCCTCAAGCGGTCCCCACATCGCAGCAAGCAGCAGCAGTGAGTTGATGACTTGTAGTTTATTAAACCATTTATCACGTTTGCCTTTAGCCATGTCTAACTGTCTGAAATATTGTATGCTAGGGTGCTGGTGGAGAGCCCATGGAGGTCAGTGAGCAGGTGGGAATGACTCCAGAGATCATTCAAAAGGTACGATCTGTTTCTTTAACTTACACATTTTTATTATTCTGTCATTAATTCTTTCTATAGCCCGTCTAATTTGCTTACTTTTGTATTTTTTTATGTACAGCTGCAAGACAAGGCTACTATCCTCACCACAGAGAGAAAAAGGGTATTCTTGTCTCTTTACAGCTATTTTCTGTTAACTTCATCTGGTATATGCAGAGTAAACTCACTAAATATTGTGATAATGTACAGTTTATACTTAAGCTTCTTGTATTTCTTTAGAGAGGAAAAACTGTTCCAGAGGAGCTGGTCAGAGCTGAGGATCTCGGCAAATATCGCCAAGTGGCCTCACACGCTGTAAGTGGAGAACTTTGCAGAATCATGAGTGAAACTGTTCGGTTAATGTATTTGATGCAAATAGTTTCACTATTCTGATTTATTTTTCTTCAGGGTCTTCATAGTGCCAGTGTTCCTGGCATTCTGGCTCTGGATGTGTGTCCCTCAGACACCAACAAAGTGCTCACAGGTAGAGTGAGCCTTTCAGTTCATGTTTCTTTCATCGCAATGTCACATTAATAGAAAAATCCGATGTTGACTTCCCCGTTTTCTTCCAGGTGGAGCTGATAAGAACGTGGTGGTGTTTGACAAGAGCGAGGAGCAGATTGTGGTGACTCTTAAAGGTCATACCAAAAAGGTCACCTCTGTCATCTTCCATCCATCTCAGGTGACATTTCCTGTTTTTCTTCTATTTATTGACAAAAATCCAAATCTTCAAATAAATCTATTAAAGAGTAAATGTGCCAAATGTGATTTGTATTTAAATCCATTGTTTATATTGCTCTTAACTTCTTTTTTTTTCTCCTTCTTTAGTCGATGGTCTTCTCTGCCTCTCCTGACGCCACCATCCGTGTGTGGTCTGTTACCGGGGGCAACTGCGTACAGGTGGTGCGTGCCCACGAGGCGAGTGTCACTGGTCTCTCTCTGCACGCCACTGGAGACTACCTGCTCAGCTCCTCTGAGGATCAGGTGTGCTTGCAGCTTAAATCACTAATGATCAAAATCTCATGTTAAATTGCTTCGTCTTACTGACTTGTTTGCATCGTTCTGCAGTACTGGGCCTTCTCAGATATCCAGACTGGTCGAGTTCTCACTAAAGTTACTGATGAGAGTGCTGGCTGTGGTAAGAGCATCGGTATTTGCTTTTGCAGTTGACCACTTGCCTAATAGCCTTCTGTCTCCTAATAATGGTCCTGTTTGGACTCCATAGCTCTCACGTGTGCTCAGTTCCACCCGGATGGTCTCATTTTTGGCACTGGCACGGCCGACTCCCAGATAAAGATTTGGGATCTGAAAGAGCGCACCAACGTGGCGAACTTCCCAGGCCACTCTGGACCCGTCACCTCCATTGCGTTCTCTGAGAACGGATACTACCTGGCCACAGGTGAGGAGTGCAGGCTGTATTCTTCGCAGTACAGATGTTTATCTTTGATGTTCATTTGCCTGTGAAGTTGTAGGACAATATATATTATACATCACATTAACATGAACATTTTAATTTTCATGGTTCCATATTTATATTCAGTTGTGGACAAACTTTAATTGCCAACATCTCTGCTGTTATTTTTTTCAGGTGCTCAGGATAGCTCTGTGAAACTGTGGGATCTGAGGAAACTCAAGAACTTCAAGACCATCACTCTGGACAACAACTATGAGGTAATAAATTCTCATTATTCTCCTTGTTGTGGGAAATAAACAGTTCAGTTGTACAAATAAACGAGTTTGCATTAATGTGATGCTTGAGCCTGCAGCCTGTGTAAAACCTGGCCTGAACGTCGTCATTCTGGTTGTGAGAGCAGAAGTGTGCGAACACTGTTTAATGCACGTTCATGTGGCGCACTGAGTAGGAGGAGATGTTCATAACAGAAGTACTAGCTACCAGTGAAAGGTTTTTCAAAGGATGTTGCTGATTTTCTTTTTTGACTGTTGTCTGTAGTGTGCTCGGATATGGGGAAGTTTTAAAGGTTCTACTCGTTCATCTGCACCAATGAACAAGAACTTATTGTCATTATGTGTTATCTAGATTTACAAATGGCACTATCCTGTCTGAATTTGCACGCACAGTGAGTATAAAATGTGCTGCAAAAAAAGGGTAGAGAATGAAGTGTCTTAAATCAGACAGTGCAACACTGAACTTTACGTTTTATCTAAAGGTTAAGAAATGAGTTGACAAGTACCGGTACATTTGGTATACAGCTAACCCCCGAGTTAAGTACGAGTTCCGGACCTAAGGACCGTTCGCAGCTCGATCTGTTCGCAGGTCGGTCCGTTTGTCCACTCATCACTCGGGGATGTCCTGTATTTTTTGTGGTACCAAGTACTGTACTTCGCCTATCCTAACACACCTAACACAGTGTAATTAATTAATACAGTACAGTAATAAAAATATAAATTAAATAAAAATATAATTTCTTACTTTGAGGTGGTCAAAGCCGCTGCTGCGTCCCGTGTTAGCTTCTGGAGCTAGCCAGGCCGGAGGTGTTCGCGCGGCGGCCTGGCGATGACTGAGCGATCGGCGATAAATCCGCGGCTGCCTGAGACATCCACAGAGTTCACAGAGACGTTTCCAGCTACAGTAGTAATTAATCCATATGAGGCGATCCTGGGTCGCAGTCTTCAAAGGCCGGCTGCCGGCAGCCGTGATGGAGATAAAATGGCCTCCGGTGTTCTGCTTTAACTTGTAACCGTGTAAACTGGAGACCTTCAAAGGCCGGCTGCCGGTAGCCGTGACTGACCTAAAATGGCCTCCGGTGTTCTGCTTTAACTTGTGACTGTGTAAATTGGAGACCTTCTTCTTGAAGCACAAGTATTGCGCAATCATGAGAAAAATGATCAGAAATTATCATTTTTATCATAATTATTATTTATAAAGCCTTTAAAACAACTACAGCTGCAACAAAGTGCTGTACACATGAATTTAAGAACATTAAAACACAAAAAAAAATTATTTTTTTTAATACAGTAATTTCATATTTTTATTAAAGATGATACGTTCGTAGGTCCAGGGTTGCCGTAGGTCGATGGAGTCGTAGGTAGGGGGTCACCTGTATTTGGAGCAAGCCAGCTTTTCCTCACTGCTTCCTGTCTTTATTTCTCTCTAAATGCTTAAAGATTGGTAGCTCCGAGTTGCAATGTACCATATTTTTCGGACTGTAAGGCGCACCAGATTATAATGCGTATAAGCGAAACAAGAGTCTGATAAGTCGAACTTTATTCAACTCATTCACAATAACCACATAAAATTGGTTTGAGGGAAGTAAGCACAACCAGGATTAATACATAAGATGCACCTGATTATAAGGATCACTGTCGATTTTTAGGAAAATTTTAAAGGATTTTAAGTGCTCCTTAAAGTCCGAAAAATACGATACAGGCACAGTTAATGCGATTTCCCTTAAATCTCATGTAATTGTTTGTGTTTCAGGTGAAGTCCCTTGTGTTCGACCAGAGTGGTACCTACCTGGCTGTCGGAGGGTCTGACATTCGTGTCTACATCTGCAAGCAATGGTCTGAGGTTCTCAACTTTACAGGTGAGGTGAAAAAACATCCCCATCACTGACCGTGCATCATCTATGAGACCATAATCTCTATTTTTTTAATGTTCTAGACCATACAGGATTGGTGACTGGAGTGGCCTTCGGAGAAAATGCTAAGTTCCTGACCTCTGCAGGAATGGACAGAAGTCTCCGATTTTACAGCTTGTAGAAGAGCAGAAATTCAGCTGGTGAAAGTAGCTGGATCGGTCTGTTTGAGCAATCACTTTCCTGTGTGATTTTTAGAAAATAAACAAAATCATTTACTGCTTTTGTTGTGTTAGTCATTACCAGGAAAGAGATCACATAAAAACATCTGCATTTTGTAACCTCAGCCGTATGGTAATTGTAACATTTATTGGCTTTGTGAGTTTAAAATCTAAATGATGTGAAAGTGAAAACAAAAGCCAGTATAAAAGTCCTGTCCTGTTGGCAGCAGTTTCAATTTGTAGTTTTATTTTTGTTTTTATTTTCTTTTATTGAATGTGTGGAGGAGCTTCAGTTTCTTGTGATATTTCTGCAGTGTACTCTGTTCAAAACTTCCACAGTGATGATCTACTTTGCTTCTTCTTGTAGACCAGCTTCATTACTGTATTGGTTTTAGGTTCAAAAGAGGGAAAACATTTAAGTGATCTACAGTAATGAAGATGAACAGGTGTTGTAGATGCATTTGCTTCTGGTGGGGAAAAATTTTGTCTCTTTTAACCTTTTAGATTCATTTCTCATTATTTCCATTTGAAAAAAAAAAGTTTTTGTTTTTCTTTCCTCTATTGTAAATTTGTCATTACGCACCTCTGCCTTTGTTGATAAAAAATAAAATATCTTTTACAAATTATTCTGAACATTCCAATGTATCGATATGTTTATCAGCTGTTAACATTGGATAGTAAAATGACAGTTTTCTTGCTTTCTTTTCTTTGTAACGTTTGAAATCACTGCACAGCAGCTGCTAGCTTTATCATAGCAAGTAGCTTTAGCACTGAATAATGATTAACTAGGTTGGCTTTTCAAGCAGAAAGTGTCTACATTATTACAGTTTAATGATTCAATGTGATTTAGTTCACTCGTGTAAGAATTGATCCTGCATTCTCATTCATTGAACCTTTATTTATACAGGTTAGTCCCTCCTGGGGACTCATTTATCAGAGACCTGATTTTAACAAAGAATGATGACCAACCGTAGACAATCAAAAGAAAGCATACAAATTGAGAACAAATGATGGAAAATGGTATTAAAAAAACAGCTGGATTGTAAAGTGATGTAGAATACTAAAACAGAATGTCTCCTTTGAAGTTCAGGGTTTAATAGGTTGAGACAATAGTTTTGTTCTAAAGTATCTTGACTTTACTCACAAAATGATGTATAGTTTCAAATCACTTTCATTAAAATGCTAGGTCATAATTATGAGATGTGATTTTGAGATTCTGAGTCAAAGGTGTCAAACTCATAAGGGGCCACAATTGAAACATTTTTCAAACTAAGCCAGTTTCAGAATCTACATCTCAAGTTGGATACCCAACATCTTTTTTTGGGGTCACAGGTTCCTCAAGAGTTTGGTCTCATTTGATGTTCTCAGTTGCACTTTTGACATAATCAAAGATTACTGAAAAAAATAAAGTGATAAAAGTATTTTACGTTTGAGGCCAGATAAGATGTCAACGAGGGCCACATTGGGCCCCCAGGCCTTGAGGTTGACACATACCCGAAGTCATAATTTTTAGACCGTATAAAATGGAGGAAGAAATGGGTTTCTAGTTTTATTGACCTTTTTTTTTTTATGCAAGTTAAATCAGTTTCAACTGAGTTTATTTATATAGCACCATGTTGAGTTGTCAATCCAAAAAGCTAAGTCTGGTCCTCTGGACATTAAAAAACAAAACAAAAAGTAGAAACCTTTTGTCCGAAAGACTTCCTGTCTGAGATGCTGTATTCTGCTCAGTCATAAATAGCACCCTCTCACAGTGGATCAGTTTGCTGATGACAGCCGAAACCAGCTGCTCACATGATCAAGGTTGGAGTGCTTTATTTTAGGTTCAATAAATTTTGTTTAATTATTTTCTGTGTCCAGTGTCCACTTTGTATGTTTTGGCCTTTACGGGCCGGCACTTTGACATATGTGACTCTATGTGTGAAGAGGGTGGGTCCTAAGACTGAGCCTTGTGGTACACCACTGTTAACAGGAATGGAAAAAGTACCATTTTGTTTAACACAATTGCCTCCTATCTGAGAGACAGTTAAAGAACCAACCAACAGTGTGATCTGAGAAACCAGTTTCTGAGAGCTTATGACAAAAGATGTCATGGTCCACAGTCACAAGCTTTAGACAGGTCATATTACAGGTTATAGCTTAGACATTACTTTGTAAATACAGCTGAAGTATATTTGTTGCTATCAACAGCTATTAAGCATAACAATAATACAAACATGCTGAACATTGTCTTCAAACAACCCGACATGTTCAGTCTCCCGCCGTTTTTAACCCTTGTGCGATCTTAACATTCTGTTTACTCCCCTTGTCCTACGGGTCAAAAATGACCCGCACTACCAAAGACCCAAAATAAAGCAGCTTTATCGAACTTTAAATCCAAAATCCATTTTCCACGATGAAACAACCTGTTATTTATCAATGCATCTCAATTTTTTTTTATCATGTATTTTTGTTACACTGTAGGAGGTGGTGAAGAGACGACACAGAAGGCGGGATGCAGAACTTCATTTTAATCAACTCCTACTATTCTGGCGGTAAACACCCAAAAACCGCCTTATATATCAACCCTTTCACAATACAACATCCGGTCCTCTGGCCTTTCACAATAAAACATCCGGTAACACATTTGGTCCACTGGGTGTGAGTAGAGTCCCCTAGTGGCCGCCACACACGCCCCCCCAGAACACTCAGTAAGGTCCATCTAGTCCAGCATTTTGGGTTTGATCAAACGACCAGAACGGCTGAACCTGGGCCCTGCGTAATCAGTCTGATGAAGCGGGGGGCGACGAGGAGGGCCTGCAGAAGATTCGGGCTCCAATGGACGTTGAGAGTCTCTGGAAGGAGGACCGCAGTCCGTTAGCAATGTGGATGGAGGTCTGGGCCGTAACAACCTGATCATCTGACATAACATGAGCTGGTTTAAGCCTATCAATACAGACAGTCTCAGTACGACCCCCTAAATCTAAAAGGAAGTGTTTTGGACCTGGTTGAAGAACCCGAAACGGTCCATCATACAAAGGCTGTAGTGGTGTCCTGTGTGCATTGTGTTTGACAAAAACAAATTTAGAGGACTCCAGACTCTTAGGTACAAATGACTGCGGTAAACAATGGTGTACCGGGCCGGGGACACGAACAGAGCCCTCCTGAGAGGAAAAATGGAGCAACGGTGGAGCGAACTGTGGTGAGGGTACCTCAGGTAAAAACTCACCGGGGACGCGCACAGGCTGACCGAAAACCAGTTCAGCCGGGGAAGAGCTCAGGTCCTCTTTGGTTGCGGTACGTAAACCCAACAAAACCCAGGGAAGACGGTCAATCCAGTTGTCACCGGTCAATGCAGCGCGAAGTGCAGCTTTCAATGACCTGTGAAACCGTTCACACAAACCATTAGCTTGGGGGTTGTAAGCAGTGGTCCTGTGAACGTTAGTCCCCAGACCCTTGGCCATGGTAGACCAAAGCTCAGAAACAAACTGCGGGCCCCTGTCCGATGTAATGTCTGAAGGGGGGCCAAAACGCGCAACCCAGGTAGACAAAAATGCCCGGGCCACCACTGCAGATGTTGTGGATGTCAGAGGAACCACCTCAGGCCACCTGGTGGTCCGGTCTATCATAGTCAGCAGATGAGTAAAACCTTGTGATGGAGGCAGAGGGCCCACCAGGTCTACGTGCACATGGTCAAACCGCCGACCAGGAATGGAGAAAGGTTCCAAAGGTGCTTTGGTGTGCCTGTTAACCTTAGCACGCTGGCATGGGACACACGCTGCTGCCCACTCCTTAACTGCTTTACGCAGACCGGGCCAAACAAACTTTGAACTGACCAGTTTCACCGAGGCTCTAACACCTGGATGAGAAAGGGAATGTAAAGAATCAAAAACGCGGCGTCGCCATGAAACTGGAACCAGAGGGCGGGGCCTGCCAGTAGAAACATCACAGAGCAGGAGAGGACCTCCGTCATTCACCTGCCGTTCCTCCAACTCGAGGCCTGTGGGCCCAGACTGGAGCTCGAGTGTTTCTGCGTCGCTACGTTGGTCCACACCACAGCCATAGCAGAAAAATCGATGCCAACGTATACGGTGTGGTGGACCACTAGGGGGCTCTACTCACACCCAGTGGACCGAATGTGTTACAGGATGTTTTATTGTGAAAGGTCCAGAGGACCGGATGTTGTATTGTGAGAGGGTTGATATATAAGGCGGTGTTGGGTGCTTCCCGCCAGAATAGTAGGAGTTGATTAAAGTGAAGTTCTGTATCCCGTCTTCTGTGTCGTCTCTTCACCACCTCCTACACTGGTGACCGACGTGAATTGAACATGTCGACATCTGAAGGTCCAGCCAGCTCTCTTCAGCTGTCCGTGGCTGTGGAACCTCCACAGGCGGCCCCGCTCGCTTTTTCGGTGGCCGTTAAAATCCCGGACTTCTGGCTGCACGCCCCTCAGTCTTGGTTCGCCCACATCGAATCACAGTTTGCTCTTCGCGGGATTTCTGCAGACGACACCAAATACCACTATGTGGTCGCCTCGCTGGATCCGCTGTCAACCCAGCGGGTAATGAGCCTGCTCCAGGACCCTCCTGCACAAAGAAAGTACGACGCCCTCAAGCAGCTCCTCCTGCGGCGTTACTCACTTTCAGATGCGGAGCGCGCTGAGAAACTTTTTTCCCTCTCCGGTTTGGGCGATGGCACAGCTCTTGAGCTCATGGAGAGCATGTTGTCCTTGATGGGATCAGAAGTCTGTGGATTTCTCTTCCTCCACCTCTTCCTCCGCCAGCTCCCGGCTTCGGTGCGCACGGTCCTGGCCAACTCCCCGTTTCTGCAGCAGAGAGATTACCGCTCGCTAGCCGAAGAAGCCGACCGCATCATTCTGGCTGCGAGGACCTTCGCGGTCCAGGCGGCGATCCTCGGATCTCTAGCAGCGCATGAGCTTCAAGCAACGCCCTCAGTGCCGGACGAGCCATCGGTGGTAGCAGGAGTCGCTACCCGCAGGCGGACAGGAGCCGCCTTTTGTTTCTACCACCAGCGCTTTGGCGCCAAAGCACGACGATACATCCCGCCGTGCAGCTTCAAGCCGCAGGGAAACGAGAACGCCAGCGCCCGCTAGCAGTCGCGGCCGTTGGCGACAAGGAAAGGCTGCTTTTCATCGAAGACTCGAGGTCGGGGAGGCGGTTCCTGGTGGACTCTGGTTCGCAGAAGAGCCTCGTTCCCCCGACTGGCTCCGACAGGTTGGCAGAAGGCTGCGGGCCGCTGCTAACCGCAGCTAATGGCTCTCCCATCAAGACATTTGGTGAAAGGTTGGTGACTGTTTCTTTCCATGAACGGGACTTCCAGTGGAACTTTGTGGTAGCTGCTAGCTCAGTTCCTATTTTAGGGGCTGATTTTCTTTGTGCTCATGGACTCCTTGTTGATGTTGCTAACAGACGTTTGATCGACGCTGTGTCCTTTTCGTCACTGCCTTGTGCGACGCGAGGAGCTGGGCCTTTAATGCATGCTAACTTTTTAGCTTCGGGTAACGTGTTTCAGCGTTTATTGTCTGAGTTCCCCTCGCTGACTGTTCCTAATTTTGCCAACACAAACACAGAACATGGGGTCGAACATTATATTCCCACAACGGGCCCCCCGGTTTTCGCACGTGCACGCCGCCTCGATGCTACTAAGCTAGCAATAGCACAGGAAGAGTTTGCTAGCATGGAGCGTTTAGGCATCGTGCGGCGTTCAAACAGTCCGTGGGCCTCCCCCCTGCACATGGTGCCCAAGGCAGACGGCAAATGGCGACCATGTGGGGATTTCCGCCGCCTTAATAACATCACAGAGAACGATCGTTATCCCATCCCCCACATCCAGGATTTTTCAGTGCACCTGGCTGGGACCTCCATTTTTTCTAAAGTAGATTTAGTACGGGGGTACCACCAGGTTCCTGTGCATGTGGAGGATGTCCCTAAGACCGCTGTTATCACGCCTTTTGGCCTGTTTGAGTTTTTGCGCATGCCTTTTGGTCTTAAAGGTGCAGCACAAACATTTCAGCGGTTGATGGATTCAGTCCTAAGGGGATTGTCCTTCGTATTTGTGTACTTGGACGACATCCTGGTGGCTAGCAACTCGGCTGAGCAGCACATGTCCCACCTCCGTGAGGTTTTTCAGCGCCTAGCAGCACATGGCCTGATTGTAAATACAGCGAAATGCCAGTTTGGGTTGCCAGTCATTGACTTTTTGGGCCACCGCATTTCTGCAAGTGGTGCTGTCCCGTTACCAAACAAAGTGCAGGCGGTGTCCGATTTCCCACAGCCCCAGTCTGTTAAAGCGCTACAAGAATTTTTGGGAATGGTTAATTTCTATAACCGTTTCCTCCCCAGGGCAGCACAACTGCTGCGACCGCTCTATGGAGCGCTAAAAAAGAAAAAGCCCAACGACAGTGTTGACTGGACACCAGAACGCCTACAGGCATTTGGTGATGCTAAAACTGCATTGGCCACTGCTGCCCTTTTGGCCCATCCATCCCCAGCGGCACAAATAGCTTTGACAACAGACGCATCTGATGTTGCGGTGGGGGCTGTGTTAGAACAGCAGGTTTCCGGGGTTTGGCAGCCGCTTGCATTTTTCAGCCGTACGCTGCGGGACAATGAGCTGAAATACAGTGTTTTTGACAGAGAGTTGCTGGCGCTTTACCTGGCCACACGCCATTTCAGGTTTTTCCTGGAGGGCCGCCAGTTCACTGCATATGTTGACCACAAACCCTTGGTGTTTGCTATGTCGAAAATTTCTGACCCCTGGTCTGCTCGCCAGCAACGCCACCTCGCAGCGGTGTCTGAATTTACTACAGACATTCAGCATGTGGCTGGAAAATCCAACGTGGTGGCCGACTGTCTCTCCCGGGTGCTGATCTCTCCCGTGTACGTTGGCATCGATTTTTCTGCTATGGCTGCGGACCAACGTAGCGACGCAGAAATACTCGAGCTCCAGTCCGGGCCCACAGGCCTCGAGTTGGAGGAACGGCAGGTGAATGACGGAGGTCCTCTCCTGCTCTGTGACGTTTCTACTGGCAGCCCCGCCCTCTGGTTCCAGTTTCATGGCGACGCCGCGTTTTTGACTCCTTACATTCCCTTTCTCATCCAGGTGTTAGAGCCTCTGTGAAACTGGTCAGTTCAAAGTTTGTTTGGCCCGGTCTGCGTAAAGCAGTTAAGGCAGCGTGCGTCCCATGCCAGGGTGCTAAGGTTAACAGGCACACCAAAGCACCTTTAGAACCCTTCTCCATCCCAGGTCGGCGGTTTGATCATGTGCACGTAGACCTGGTTGGCCCTCTGCCTCCATCACAGGGTTTTACTCACCTCCTACAACGGGAGAGATCAGCACCCGGGAGAGACAGTCGGCCACCATGTTGGATTTTCCAGCCACATGCTGAATGTCTGTAGTAAATTCAGACACCGCTGCGAGGTGGCGTTGCTGGCGAGCAGACCAGGGGTCAGAAATTTTCGACATAGCAAACACCAAGGGTTTGTGGTCAACATATGCAGTGAACTGGCGGCCCTCCAGGAAAAACCTGAAATGGCGTGTGGCCAGGTAAAGCGCCAGCAACTCTCTGTCAAAAACACTGTATTTCAGCTCATTGTCCCGCAGCGTACGGCTGAAAAATGCAAGCGGCTGCCAAACCCCGGAAACCTGCTGTTCTAACACAGCCCCCACCGCAACATCAGATGCGTCTGTTGTCAAAGCTATTTGTGCCGCTGGGGATGGATGGGCCAAAAGGGCAGCAGTGGCCAGTGCAGCTTTAGCATCACCAAATGCCTGTAGGCGTTCTGGTGTCCAGTCAACACTGTCGTTGGGCTTTTTCTTTTTTAGCGCTCCATAGAGCGGTCGCAGCAGTTGTGCTGCCCTGGGGAGGAAACGGTTATAGAAATTAACCATTCCCAAAAATTCTTGTAGCGCTTTAACAGACTGGGGCTGTGGAAAATCGGACACCGCCTGCACTTTGTTTGGTAACGGGACGGCACCACTGGCAGAAATGCGGTGGCCCAAAAAGTCAATGACTGGCAACCCAAACTGGCATTTCGCTGTATTTACAATCAGGCCATGTGCTGCCAGGCGCTGAAAAACCTCACGGAGGTGGGACATGTGCTGTTCAGCCGAGCTGCTAGCCACCAGGATGTCGTCCAGGTACACAAATACGAAGGACAGTCCTCTTAGGACTGAATCCATCAACCGCTGGAACGTTTGTGCTGCACCTTTAAGACCAAAAGGCATGCGCAAAAACTCAAACAGGCCGAAAGGCGTGATAACAGCGGTCTTAGGGACATCCTCCACATGCACAGGAACCTGGTGGTACCCCCGTACTAAATCTACTTTAGAAAAAATGGAGGTCCCAGCCAGGTGCACTGAAAAATCCTGGATGTGGGGGATGGGATAACGATCGTTCTCTGTGATATTATTAAGGCGGCGGAAATCCCCACATGGTCGCCATTTGCCGTCTGCCTTGGGCACCATGTACAAGGGGGAGGCCCACGGACTGTTTGAGCGTTGCACGATGCCTTTTTTTTTTCATTCAACCTTTATTTAGTCAGGTTGAATGAAAAAAAAAAAAAGGCATCGTGCAACGCTCAAACAGCCTTAACGCTCCATGTTAGCAAACTCTTCCTGCGCGATTGCTAGCTTAGTAGCATTGAGGCGGCGTGCACGTGCGAAAACCGGGGGGCCCGTTGTGGGGATGTTCGATCCCATGTTTAGTGTTTGTGTTTGCAAAATTAGGAACAGTCAGTGAGGGGAACTCAGACAATAAACGCTGAAACACGTTACCCGAAGCTAAAAAGTTAGCATGCATTAAAGGCCCAGCTCCTCGCGTCGCACAAGGCAGTGACGAAAAAGACACAGCGTCGATCAAACGTCTGTTAGCAACATCAACAAGGAGCCCGTGAGCACAAAGAAAATCAGCCCCTAAAATAGGAACTGAGCTAGCAGCTACCACAAAGTTCCACTGGAAGTCCCGTTCATGGAAACAAACAGTCACCAACCTTTCGCCAAACGTCTTGATGGGAGAGCCATTAGCCGCGGTTAGCTGCGGCCCGCAGCCTTCTGCCAACCTGTCGGAGCCAGTCGGGGGAACGAGGCTCTTCTGCGAACCAGAGTCCACCAGGAACCGCCTCCCCGACCTCGAGTCTTCGATGAAAAGCAGCCTTTCCCTGTCGCCAACGGCCGCGGCTGCTAGCGTGCGCTGGCGTTGTCGTTTCCCTGCGGCTTGAAGCTGCACGGCGGGACGCACCGTCGTGCTTTGGCGCCAAAGCGCTGGTGGTAGGAACAAAGGCGGCTCCTGTCCGCCTGCGGGTAGCGACCCCTGCTACCACCGATGGCTCGTCCGACGCTGAGGGCGTTGCTTGAAGCTCAGGTGCTGCTGGAGATCCGGGGACCGCCGCCTGGACCGCGAAGGTCCTCGTAGCTAGGAGGATGCGGTCGGCTTCTTCGGCCAGCGAGCGGTAGTCTCTCTGCCGCAGAAACGGGGAGTTGGCCAGGACCGTGCGCACCGAAGCCGGGAGCTGGCGGAGGAAGAGGTGGAGGAAGAGAAACCCACAGTCTTCTGATCCCATCAAGGACAACATGCTCTCCATGAGCTCAAGAGCTGTGCCATCGCCCAAACCGGAGAGGGAAAAAAGTTTCTCAGCGCGCTCCGCGTCTGAAAGTGAGTAACGCCGGAGGAGCAGCTGCTTGATGGCGTCGTACTTTCCTTGTGCAGGAGGGGCCTGGAGCAGGCTCATTGCCCGCTGGGTGGACAGCGGATCCAGCGAGGCGACCACATAGTGGTATTTGGTGTCGTCTGCAGAAATCCCGCGAAGAGCAAACTGTGATTCGATGTGGGCGAACCACGACGGAGGGGCGTGCAGCCAGAAGTCCGGGATTTTAACGGCCACCGAAAAAGCGAGCGGGGCCGCCTGTGGAGGTTCCACAGCAGCGGACATCTGAAGAGAGCTGGCTGGAGCGTCAGATGTCGACATATTCAATTCACGTGGGTCACCAGTGTAGGAGGTGGTGAAGAGACGACACAGAAGACGGGATGCAGAACTTCATTTTAATCAACTCCTACTATTCTGGCGGTAAACACCCAAAAACCGCCTTATATATCAACCCTTTCACAATACAACATCCGGTCCTCTGGACCTTTCACAATAAAACATCCAGTAACACATTTGGTCCACTGGGTGTGAGTAGAGTCCCCTAGTGGTCCGCCACAACACAATACAAAAAGACAATCACCAGTTAACGGTATTACACTTTTTTTTTTACCACAAACCAACTGTCAAAACAGTTTTCTTTTACACAGTAAAGGTTTATTATGGCTATTATCAGAGAGTCAGAGTCAGAGAGTCTTTATTGTCATTTGCACCGCATGTGGTACATGTGATGAAAACGAGATTATGTACACGGGGTCCCAGTTACATCCAACAAC
>JBBPBX010009687.1:12509-37671 GCA_038048925.1 Garcialebias charrua | reverse complement strand
ATACATATAAACATACACACACACATATGTGTTTACTGTGTATGCATATATATATGTGTGTGTATACTGTATATATTATATATATATACTGTATATCTATATATATATATATATATATATATATATATATATATATATATATATATATATATATAGTTATATTTATATATACTGTAGTATGTATTTATATAGTTATATATATGCTTATCTGAATATATATGTATTATTACAGTATCTGAATATGTATACATAATGTGTGTGTGAATAAATTGCATCTTTGGTTGTATCTTTCTAAACATATATTAAAGTACAGTATTGTATTCCACCAAAATTATTTAAATATGCTAAACTATACGTTCCTATACATGCAGTTTTATTAGCTGTATGCCTAAAATTTAAACATGTGACAATAGCATTACTATTCAGCGTGTTATGATTGATTAAATGTGCTGATACTTTATTGTGCCAGCCAAATATATAAGGCTGAGTGGAGCGGTGGACGCCTTCAAGATGGCTGCCGTAAATCCTGCCCGGGAGCAAGCTATGCGGTATCTAGTGTATATATATGATATCTATGGCTGCCGCGACCTGCCACCGGAAGTGCCGCGACTGCCACCGGAAGTGCCGCGAAGACTGCCGCGAAGGCTGCCGCGAAGACTGCCACGGCCACCGGGGCTGCCGCGAAGACTGCCACGAAGGCTGCCACGGCCGCGAAGGTTGCCACGGCCACCGAATCTCAAAGTGCCACGAAGGTTGCCACAGGGTGCCACCGGAACTGTCTTCCACAGACCACAAGGTGCCACTAGCTGTCACAGACTTTGTCAGATCATCTTCCACAGCAATTTTGTGCAAAACTATTGCCGTTTTGTGTAAAAAAAAAAAAAAAAAAAAAATTAATTAATTAATTAATTAAATAAATAAATAAATGCTTCATCTTTATTGTATGTCCTTCAAAAATGACCTTCTGACGATGATGATTATATTATTTAATAAACACAGAACAACCTGTAATAGTGCATTTAGGAAACATGTCTAAAATAGTGCTTTGTGTGTAGGATGACTAAAAAAATACATATTTCTTTTTTTAAATTACAGTTAAAATTACTTATTGGTGTGCCACAGACTGCCACCAGATGCCACCACTACTGTCACCTGCCACCACTACTGGCACCTGCCACGTCACCTGCCACCACTACTGTCACCTGCCACCACTACTGGCACCTGCCACGTCACGTGCCACCACTACTGGCACCTGCCACGTCACGTGCCACCACTACTCTCACCTGCCACTGATCATAGGTGTCATTCCCATGCCACAAGATGGCCAGAGTGTTGCAGAGCTGCCACGGGTGCTGCCAGTTTTGGGGGATGCCGTTATTTTGTAAGACGTGCTACTTATATTGCCTGTAATAATATATTTATTTGGCACATTAAAGGTTCAGTATGCAGTTTCTGTAGAACTGCAGCAGTTAGAAATATTTTCAACAGGCAAAGCATTCTGATCCCTCCCCCTCAGAGCCATATGTGGCTCTGCCCCCTTGTGGTCTGTTGAATTTCAAATTCAAGCTCTGTTTTTATTGGCTGATTCAAATTCAAGCTCTGTTTTTATTGGCTGGTTACAAACTCTGTTTTTATTGGCTGGAAAATGGCGGGTCACCTTTTCTTTTTAGAAATGCTTATTTACCACCTGGAGAAGCAAGGGGACAATATTTTTTTTATTTTTTTTCAGAGATTACCTGGCTAACATCAGTCTGTCAGGAGGTAGTGACAGAGTGAAGAAATATGTTCATAAAAAAAGCTACATACTGCAGCTTTAACCATGTGAGACATTTAATATTTTTTCGTAAAAGTACTACATGTATGGCAGCTAACATAGATTATAGTTAATTTCATTACATAAATTAATTTTTTTCTGTAAACATAAAACTTATACAGTAATTATTAGTTTCTGTTTACACATTTTACATAGTAATAACACTGCATTGTAAAAGAAGTGTTCATCTTTTAGTTCACACTGTTGTGTATTTTTCTTGATTTAATTTTTAGTTTTTTTCTTTGAGTCCCAGTTGCTCCAGACCATCATGGGGAACAAAGAGGTGGAAAAGCAATTTCTTTATGTTAGTTTCAGTTAAGTTTTTGTTGTGTTCTCCCCTACATTTCTATGTGTTTTGGGGGCTGATCAGCTATTATTTAAGTTTCCATTTGTGTCCTTTATGTAAGTCTGTATGTTTGTGTTCTCAGTCTGAATAAAGTATTGTTACCCTGACCTCTTGAAATTTGCCCCATTTTGTGACTTCTTTATGTACCCAAAATTGTGTATTGAGGTTAAGTAACAAAATATTATATTTGAAACCAAACCTGTGCCTGACTGTCCTTTTACTGCATGGTCCATCACACTGTGCACATCCCTCCTCACTCTATTTCAGATAGAAATAGGCTCCAGCAATAAAAACAAACAGTGAATTTGGTTGCAATGTCTTTATTTACAAAGGCTACTCAAATCTAGCAAACACCTTCATGTTCCTGTCATCACAAATTTCTCTGCAGAACTTTTCATGGTCCTCCTTCATTTTGAAAATAAAAGAGAATTGTTCTGCTGGAGAACTTTCATTCATTTCCTCAGTCCAGCTGTTGAGGGCCTGGAGAGCTTCTTCCTTGTCTTGATCATCATAATCAAGGACAGCAGGAAGTGTAACCTGGCCAACAAATATTTGGTTTTTGCACCATTCTGCCGCAGCATGGCTGTCTCTCAAGATTGAGCTTCCCTGCAGAAAAATATGTTGATTAATATGTTTATTATGTGAATACTGTTACCTGTAAATATTACACCTTGGCAATTCAATCTATAATAAGATATACTTTTAAATTACATTATAAATGTGTCAATGCAATTCCTTTGTCCTTTAACCTGGGTTTCAAAACCATGTGCACTAAAATACCTATGCAAATTTATGAAGTGTTTTTGTAGCAAGTGTCTGTTTATAATTTTTGACCTTTTCTGGTGTTTCTTCTTTTTCTTTTTGTTCTTCTACTTTGTCTCTGTTAAACAGTCTTGCAATCTAGCATGCCCGTGGTATCTTTGGGACAACACTAATGTTATTTACCTAAAAATTTCCATGACTCTGTCCTAAAGAACAATTTCCGCTTGGTAGCGGCAAGGATTGCCTCTTCTTTGCAGCCACTGGATCACAACCTAGAATGCATTTCAAGAACACCTGTTGTAAAATTACTAATTGCATGGTATTTAGTCACCCTATTTTTGGCATCAGGTCAGATTGTGTTCTGTAAAATTTCAGTTAAGCACAAACAGTTAATGTGTGAAATGCCAATATCAGAGTAGAATGTTACGCATGTCCAAAAATATAATTTTTACAAGTCTTTATGAAACAGATTAATTGTTGTCAGTGTTTTCTCCATCACAAACACAGTAGCTCATAAATGTTACTGTGTTTTTAAATGTGATCGGGAATGATCAACAAGCCCGATCACATTTATAAACATAAAAATGTTACTAATGTAGAATTCTGTCATTTGTCAAGGCATTGATTTTAGACAAGTGTGACTGGTCTCTTTTTGGCTCTGCGTTGTGTTCTTTTTCCTCAATGAAGGTCAAACGATGGCCAGTTGAACAAGAGGGGTTTATTTGCCTGTGTACACAAACACCAGTCAATACAGCTCATTTGTTCTCACAGTCACAGCCTATAACAGATACAAAATGGTGGATCTATGAGAGAACCTGTTAAAATGCAACCTGCATTTATAGTGCTACAGTATACAACTCGGACTGTACACAATATGACCAGAGAAATTACCCCACCCAAGTGTTAAACTTCTAACTTCATTACAGTCATGTTTAAATACGTTTTCATAAGGTTTACAACAACTTTTATGCTAGTTTAACCAAGAGCTTTTTAGCAACCTACCTCTCCTCAGCTCTGCTACCCGCGTCTGAGGAGAGCTGTGCGGGACAGTAAGTGACATCCCACGGGTAACAGAACTTCAAAATAAAAGCTCACAAAATTAAAACAAAAAATTATAAATGAAAGGAATGACAAAATAAGGAACAAAACAGTATTTTGGTGAAATATAAAACGGACAACTAACAATCCTGTTACACAAGACATTGAAGATATGCAGACACCCGGTATGAGGCTCACCTCTGGCAGAAGCACTTCTGTGATCATGTGTTGGTCAACACCTTCATTCCCGGTAACGTCCAGGATGTTTTGAAGTCGCTTGATGAGATTGTCTGTCTGTAAAAAATGAGAGGCTGTTGGATCAGTCTGTCAGTTTAATGTTACCATTTCTCTACTAACCTGAATGACAGTTAAGTTATAAAAAATAGAAACAAAAGAACGCTATGCAATTCATAAGGGTACTGATTGACCACCAATATTTCTCTGCATGTTTTGAGTATCTGTAAAATATGAACAGTACAAATGTTATGGCTGTATAGCCATAAGAATTGTACTGTTCATCCATCCATTTTTGTAATTACATAAGCTTTTCTATTGCATTGCCTAAATCCAAGAAAACATACCATCATGTCATTAAATGTGGTGATGTGTTCACTGTAGAAATGACAGTAGTGGTGGCAGGTGACGTGGCAGGTGACAGTAGTGGTGGCAGGGAACGTGGCAGGTGCCAGTAGTGGTGGCACGTGACATGGCAGGTGCCAGTAGTGGTGGCAGATGACGTGGCAGGTGACAGTAGTGGTGGCACCTGTGGCAGTCTGTGGCACACCAATGTGTTTAATAAGTAATTTTAACTGTAATTTAAAAAAAGAAATATGTATTTTTTAGTCATCCTACACACAAAGCACTATTTTAGACATGTTTCCTAAATGCACTATTACAGGTTGTTCTGTGTTTATTAAATAATATAATCATCATCGTCAGAAGGTCATTTTTGAAGGACATACAATAAAGATGAAGCATTTATTTAATTAATTAATTAATTTAAAAACTTTTTTTTTTTACACAAAACTGCAATAGTTTTGCACAAAACTGCTGTGGAAGATGATCTGACAAAGTCCGTGGCAGCTAGTGGCACCTTGTGGTCTGTGGAAGGCAGTTCCGGTAGCACCCTGTGGCACCCTTCGCGGCACTTCCGGTGGCCGTGGTAGCCTTTGCGGCACTCGCGGCACTTCTGGTGGCCATGGCAGCCTTCGCGGCACTTCCGGTGGCAGCTGCCACTTCCACGAATTGCGCCTGCTATCTCAGGGAGAGCAGCCGCGTTATTGCATATTATCAACGATGATAAAACTAAAACTAACACACAGGTTGATGCTAACTAAGAGGGCAGTTAAAAGGAGCTGACAGGTGACTGGGACGCTAATACAGGGCGAGATCCCCCAGATTGGGGCATCGGTCTGGGGCATCGGATCTGAGAGGGATCGGCTGATGGCCAAAGGCGACGGAAGACCCGGAATCGGGATCTAGATAGAGCGTATGTGAGGAGGTTTGAGTGACCAGACACGTGGCGAGCGGACACTACAAAGTTGTCAGTGACGGACTGCCATGTGATGCGACGGATGTAGGGCATGATGGACTGGACAGGAGAGCGGCCCTTGTTAATGGCTTCGACCATGGCGAGATTATCGCACATGGCAGAGATGCGCTTCCTCTTCCAGAAACGACCCCAGAGGCAGCAGGCCATGGCTATGGGCACGATTTCATAAAAGGCCGAAGACTCAGCACGGGGAAATGAAGGGGGCCATTACCCGCAAACCAACGGCCCTGGAAAACCCCCCCAAAACCTGAGGATGGGGCGGCGTCCGTGAAGAACTGCAGAGAATCCGCAGACTGCACGACGTCGTCATAAAAGAAAGAGATGCCGTTCCAATCCGACAGCAGCTTGGCCCAGAAAGCCAGATCGGAACGACAGCCCTCGTCCAGAGAGACGCGATCCCCCAAGGCAGGGACCGATTTAGCCAGATCGAGCAGGCGAGATATGAAAGAGCAACCCTGGGGAATTATGCGGATAGCAAAATTGAGATAGCTTAGCAACGAGAGAAGCTGGCGTTTCGTAATGGACACGGCAGAGGCATAAGCCCGAGAAAACTCCAGAATACGGGCGAGCTTATCCTTAGGAAGGGAAGCCACCATCAGTTCAGAGTCAAGCGTGATCCCCAAAAACTCCAAACGGGTAGACGGGCCTACCATCTTCTTGTCGGACAAGGGGACGCTCACGCGGCGAAAGAGCTGACTGAGCGTGGTGAGGGAGGGCCCTGGGGACGGAGAAGGCGGGTCTACCAGAAGAAAGTCGTCCAAGAGATGCAGGACGGCCGGGATCCTATGGACGTTAAAGAGGATCCAACAAAGAGCCTCCGAAAGGTTATCAAACGGGCTAGAGCTGCTACGGCAGCCGAAGGTGAGCCTCACGGAAAAATAAAAAGAGCTGTCCCATTTGACCCTAAGAAGGTTCCACTGAGAGGGATGGACAGGCATGACCTTAAAGGAGATATCCGCCTTGGCCAGCCAAGCTCCCCTGCCAGCGGCCACCGGGCAGATGCCCCTGGACTGCAGATACGCAGCCAGAGAGTAGGAAACGAGGTGCGCCGAGAGCTCCGACAGGCGGCAGCAGGGGAAGAAGGATCTGCGGTGGCCGGGATGAGGACCGGGGAGTTCCCTTCAGACATGGCGAGGGCGAAAGTAGCGATTGAGAACGCGAAACGAAAACTAGAGGAGCAGAACACGACTAGACTTGCAACGGGCAAACAGGAAAAGCTGAGGAAAGGGGCGCCTTATATCCAGGTGGACAGTTGATGAGTGATTCGATGCAGCTGTATCCAGGTGGACAGTTGATGAGTGATTCGATGCAGCTGTGAGTCTTGCCATTGTTGAATTTGCGTCTTCGACTCCATGTCACCACCAAGTGTCAAAGACCCACGAGCCATGGCCTCGTTGATGTACCTGCTCCAGCTTCCACTGCCAAAATACTGTGGGGATGAGGAGCTTCGAGTGATGTTTGTGGAAGCAATGCTTAGAGATTCCTGGATGTTGAACGTTTCATGGAACTAAAAAAAACAACAAAGTTTTTATCACATTACAAACAAGTATAATTGAGAAACATTACTATTTTATCATCTTATTGATCTGTTGAAACGAGTACCCAGTGAAAAGTACAGCAGCATAGAGCTGAAGGTTGCCTGCTGGAATGTTGTTAACCAATGGCTGACTGGACCACTGATTGGTGTATTCACAATTACTGCACCACTATTTGACATGACTTGCATTAATACAAGAAAATCAAGTTTTGATATTATTCAAGTGTACTGTACAGTGCAAAGCTAGCCTGGTTAAAACCAGACCCTTGTCCTTCACTTTGCTTCGTACTAGGGTCTGGGACTTCTCCCATAGACAAGGATTTCTCATGTAGATTTTTGACGGGACCAATCAGAGAACCGAAGGCGGAGTTTTGTTAGTTTAGCCTGGCGAGGTCCAGGCTATCAGATAAATAGCTCAGAAACCACTTGGTGGATATTTTTTCTGCTACCAGTGTGTAATTATATGGCTCTAATTTACTGACTGTTGGCCTGGATGAAACATTTGAGATAAAATTCGATTTTTTTATAATTTATTGCGCACTGTTTGGAAAATGTCAAACCGAAACAATTTAAATCCAGCAGATTTGACCATTTCGTGAATTGATTTAGGAACTGTTAAGCTCAGGAACACTTCTGATATAACGTCAGCTAAGAAATATATTTTTTCTCAGCAAAGAAATAATAGTTTTTTACCTTGTTTTATTGAAAATTCCTTTGTGGCGGCAGCCATTTTAACTGACGACGTCAGTCGACGTCGTTCAAAACTCCGCCTTCTGTTCTCTGATTGGTCCGGTAATCCGCCTTCTGTTCTCTGATTGGTCCGGTCAAAAATCTACCGGAGAAATCGTTGTCTATGGGAGAAGTCCCAGACCCTAGTACAAAGCGAAGTGAAGGACAAGGGTCTGGTTTTAACCGGGCTAGTGCAAAGCCACAATCCCCAAGATTTTCAGAAAACATGTTTTTCGTATTCTAAGAGTAGGCAAAAAACATTTCAGAGGCAATTTTGTTTAAATGATAATTTGACATTTTTTATGAATATTGTTCCTCCTGGATTTTGAAGATTTTAGTAGACCATATTATTTCTTTCTTTTTATTTTTTATCCTGGAGAAACAAATTTGTAAATTTGATTTGATCAAAATCCTAATTTAGACATTTCTGCAGGTAAACATAGAAAAAATATCTGTCTACTTTCTGTCTGATTGAATCCATCACATTACTGTCTGTATAAATTCTTTGAATAAGAATATCTTCCTAAGCTAAGACATCACACCAGTCCATCCCAGTTATTAGCATCTGCCCCTTAACCTGCCAATAGTAAGCATGAGGTTTTTTTTTTTTTAGTTCCAATTTGCTTGACTTCATTTGGAGATTTGGACGGTCAACATAACTTTTAACATTTGGACACTTAATCTCAATCAGCCCAAACTGACATGGCTCAGAAGGGTCAAACATCAATCCGTCTGGAGATGCCCCTAGCCACGGAGCATCAGGGTGAATCCGCAGGGATAGTGGGTTGACTCTTTTCATTTGGCAATATTCCCAGATAGCATCTGCCTCTAATTCAAGCCATCTCTTCATAGCTGCAGTCTGATGGGTCCCTTGCAGCAGACGATTACTGTAGCTAGATCTTCCTCAGATTTCTCTCGAACATGGCAGATCTCTCTGAAGCGAGAGGCAGTCAACCTATGTCTCCTTAGCTGATGCCATTCAGGACATGTACTCTGCTCTGGTAGTACATTCAAATTTATTCACCATGTCCCAGGTGACCTCCATACTTTTAAGGTGTAGGCACGTTTTCAAGGTGACTGAAGCCCATCTAGGCTCTCCTGCCTGGAACACTGCTCGAACAGGTCCCTGAGTCTTCTGATTTTGGCGTTGAGGTACATGGCAGAGTAGCGGTCCATAATCTAGGTGTACTGACGCCCAGTTTCTTCAGGGCTCCAGTCGGTGTGTAAGCTCTCCATTGTGAGGCTTGAGCTCAGAGGAGGAGAAGGCTCCCTGTCCCTCAAAGCCTGTAGGAACTTGATGGTTTTTTTCCTTCCTCACATATTCCATAATTTCTTCTCTGATGTCAGCACTTAGCTCCGGGGGCCCCTGAAAGAGGTGCCTATCCAGGTGGCCGGAGCTGTAGTAGCAGGCCTCGACCGGGCACTTGCTGTCCCTCACGTTCACTTTTCGACGTGCCAATCGCAATAAAATTTGTTTCTCTTGCTTGTTTTCTATGGAGTGCGTTCGCTTGAAGTGTTTTGCCATGGCCTGATAGGTCTTGTGACAAATTGGACAGGTGTAATCCATCGAACTGGCCGGTGAGACGGCTACCTCTTAAAGGTGGGGTAAAGCTTGTGGCCCTCGCAGGTGATGCCTCCAGTGAAATGCCTCCTGAGGTGCTAGATGTCAAACCGAACTGAGGTTTCCCTACTCCGAGAGCACGAGAGATCAGTGGGAGTTGGCTGAAGATGTTACACTATCACCCAGATGAGAAACAAATCATTAATTCATATATTAAACAGGGCTGCATGCCGTCTCTGCAGATGTAATAGTCTATGAAAATGAGCCAGAGGAGAGAAACCTCTGAAAGTTGTTACTGCCTCATAAATCCAGGCACAAGGCACCTGGTCCCCTCGGATCAAGTGAGGACGCTGAGGACCTGGCTGTACTCCTTGCCCCTGTTGATGATCCAATGTCATCTGAATGAGACATGTTGGTGTGAGACAGAAAATACCATTTGCAGGACTAGTCTGACTGAATCTCTTACCTTGGTCAAATCCATCCTCAAGATGGATCCAAATGTGGACGTGATCCTGACCTTGCACTTATCCAGCCACACTACCACATCATAGCCGTACACCGTCTGCAGCCAGACTGGTGACGGTACAGGTAACGTTGACGGAGGTAGCGCAAACTGAGTAAAGACTGGAACTGCTTGCACACGTCGAAGTAGTGGACTGAGCTCCTCATCCAAGGATCATTGTGCTGCTCCAGCAGAGTGTTAACCCTTTTACACCTAAGTCTCACATTTCCGCCTGGCATTTTTTACTTGTTTTTCACTAGAAAATAGGAAGAAAATGTCCTATGGCCAAGTGCTTTAGCACATTTTTCCAGAATACTGTATTTAGAACTTTCAATATCTGGCATTATTTTACATTATACTTGATACTAAACCACTATTAAAACTGTTTTAACATCAAGAAAAAACAAAAACCGAAATGAGATTTTATGCAAATAAAACACTGCATTTGAACATGAAGTACAGATTTTGCATCACAAATGAACAATTTCAACACTATAGAACATATTTACAATTGTCTTTTTTTTTATTCTCACATTTTTACAAATAAAAAACAGGCTAACAAACTATTCAAACTATTTACAGGTGATTTTCCCCTCCCTACATTTCTCCTTATTTTTCTGAGCCTTGGTGGTATTCCCAGAAGCCGTTTCTGTCCAGCTGAAGGCACAAGCCCTCATCACAGACCTCACACCTCCAGGCTGTGCTTCTGTGCTAAAGCTTGCAGCGCCGTCTCCCCATGCTGGCTCTCTGACTGCCTGCTCGTTGCTGCATGGGACTGGTAGATGTTGTTTTTTGTGACTCATCATAAAGAAGAACACTTAGGAGGTGTGCTAGCGGGTCTTCTGCTCCCTTCTCATTGTGACACACTGGTCCTTGTGAATCACAAATTGGTTTGTCACAGCAATGTCAACCCAATGCTGGAACACAATGGTGGACCACCTCTTTGTTTTACGGTGGATATAATGTGTCCCAATCATTTGGTCGGATGTGTCCACCCCTCCCATGTACAGTATTTGTTGTACTCTGTCACAGCAGTGGGCCTGTGGACAGTGACCTTCTGTACTTTCCCATCAGGTGACTAGCTTTTAAAACCATAAAGAACTCTATAAAGTTGAAGAACAAAACCATATGGAATCTTGTTCTTGGTTTATTCAAGTTAATCAAATTTGAAAACAAGTTAAATCAGTTTAAACACAAAATGTTACTTTTTGGTTACATACAAAAAATTAATAAAAAATATAGATAGGAACAATACAAAACATCCAAACAACATCCACCTGGATTATACCGCAAGAGACCTTACATGAATCATAAAACCATTTTCAAATTAGTTCCATTTGTGTATTTCTGTTTCCTTTTGTCTTAATTGTCACATTGAGTTTTCCCTCATTTAGGAACGCATCGTATGGATGCCACATTTCATGACTAATTTTTATGTCAAAAAAGCAACAAAACTTAAAAAAATGTAAGTATTATATATATATGTATATTATGTTTCTATGTATGCAGGATCAGTAAAGTTCTATCTTATAAGTAAATTGTGTGAAACAACTTACTTCCACTACTTCTCCTTTGATTGTTATTAAGTTGAGACACTCCATCCAGCTGTTTATTGGAGTTAGTGGTGATAGAGGGTTGATGAGCTCTTGTGCTTTTTGTTTAAGGTCTGACCTTATATCCGGGGCTGGGCCCCTAAAAAACCTGGTATTAAAGTTGACATTGACTCTGTAAGGGGGAGCATCCCCCCTCAGGTCATGTCCCCTCAGCACATACAAAGTGCCTTCTTGAATGCATCTCTTCAAACAAAGTGACTGTGGTGACACTGACCCCATCAGAAATTGCAGCCACTTTGTTCAGTTTGGTCCTCAAAGGTTTTGGTATTGTGTGGCTAAAGTCCCACACAATAACTCGTGGTTGTTCTATTAATTTTATCACACAGGTGTGAAGTGGGCGGGGGGAGGCTTGCAGTTTGGTGATTCAGGCTGTTCCCAGATGAGCTTTGTTGGAGCCATTCTGAAAGAGAAAAAATAGACATTTATTTTTACTTTGTATGTAGCAGTATGTTTGTACATGATGTGCCTTTACAGTGTAAAATCATGCATTCTGCAATGTCGGCATTTTATTCAGAAAGAAAAGTAGTGATATTAGACATTTTCACTGATTCAATCTTTTTCCCATTGTCAGCTGATGTATGTTTTTATCTTTGGCTGTAAAGCAGCCAGGTGCATAAACAATTGTTTTTGTTTATTGTTTATGAATGCAGTAAAAGTAGTCCACGTTTATAAATCTAGCACCTGTTCAAAGACTCAGGAAAATGTCTTTCAAAAGATGAACTGTTCTCACACTTGAAATGGAGAACTTGCAGATCATACACTCTTTCTTTGTCCCTGCTTCTCTCACACACACACATACAGGTTTGTTTAAGTCCACATTGGGGGCGCATGTTTTAATTACCTACTTTAGGGGACACCCCTTACTGAATGGATTAGGGACAAACTGCTAAGTGATTTTTTTACTCTAAATTTACAGAAAACAAATGCCACCTGAAAACTTTAAATCATTTTTTGATAAATTTATTTTTTGCCTTCACATTGGAGACCGGATAATTTTTACGTCCACTTTGGGGACTTTAGTTTTACACAGATACACATACTGATTAAAGTCACCTAGATGCACAAACTGATTAAAGTCACCTTTGGGTACCTTATATCCCTATGGGGACTAGTCATTGTTTTATCTACAACTATTTCAAAACATATATAATATGAACAAAACAGTGTACTGCAAATATGCAACCCTGTATTAGTTTATATTGACCAGCCAGTAGTTCTCGACTTTTGAATTGGGGAAACCTTGTTCTAAACAACCCAAAAATAAATGCTGCAAAAATATCCTGTATGAGCAGCAATGTAAATGTGAAGACATACAGAAAGTATTCTAGATCATCAATATTAGAATTTCCTTTTATCTTTTACGAACTCTACTGTTTAGCTATGTGCCAAAAGTAGTTTTTTTTTAACATGAATTTGGTTCAGCGGTCTGTTATCCAGCCTGAAGTTAGATACTCTGCACAAACTTAAAGCTCCCCTGACATCATCTTTTAACTTTGCATAAAATGGCACAACATATATAAATTTTAAGATCGAACTATGATTGTTTTTGCTAAAACAATGTTGAATGAAAATTCCTCTCAAAAATAGTTTAAATTTAGCGTCATTTTTTTACACGGTAAATCCGTATTTTTCCGGTCACGTGACTGTGACGTCAGATCCAGATATTGTGTCAGCCTGGTGTCAGCGGGTGGCTTTGGAATTGAGATTCATTGTCTTCAAGAACGGCTTTTTTTTCTGTAACACTTGAAAATGCCGTCAGCTTGTGTCGCATTTGGGTGCTCTAATGTCGCCAGTGAAGAAGTGAGCCTTCACACTTTTCCAAAAGATGAGAAACTTCATCAAGAATGGACCAAAAACGTCCAGAGAACCAGGGACAAATGGACTCCGAGTAAAACCTCTGTTCTCTGCAGCGACCATTTTATAGCAGACTGTTTTGAAGTTACACCTAGTTTACAAAAATCTCTCGGCTTAAAAGTAAGATTCAACAAAGTTTTGAAACCGGGTTCTATTCCTACTATTTTTAAAAGAAAATCTACAGAAGAAAGTGAAGCTACCACATCTAAAAAACGCAGAAAAGATACAGTCGGAAAACTCACCAGAAAACGAGTAAGTCTTTCTGTAAACATAATCGGTGGAGTATATACTGTTTTAGATTAAACAACGTCAGTTTTTTATTCACGGAGTGTTTATTGAGAGTGTTGGACGATGCGACCGTGCCTCGCTTCTTTGTTAGCTGATGACAAAGAGGCTACATGGCTAAGCTAACCGCTATTAGCTATTAAATAATCCTTATAAAAATCACTATTCCAATTATTCATTCAACCTTTATTTAGTCAGGTAAATCTTTTGAACCTCATGGGCTCATTTACGAAAGCGACCTGCTAAAACTAAAGAACAATGAACAGCAGTGGTAGAATTTCCTTAAACAATAAACAAACAAACAATAAACAATAGAAAACAAAAGAGAGAAAAAAAAAAAAGAAGTTAACAAAAGAAAGTTTTTTTTTTTTTTTAACAAAGTATCAAAAAACTAGCAAAACATTATAAGGTAGACGTATAAAATCAAAGACAGGAACAAATCTGCATTGGTTTTTGCCAGGATTCCAACAGATTCTGAAAACCATTTAGAGAAGTCAAGGTCGAGAGCTTATCTAGTTTCCAATAACTTTATCCGATGCAGACTAACCATTGGATTGCTTATATTCATGCGATTAATGACAATAATTTTGTCTTAAATTAGGCTAATATGCATTAGCCGTGACGCACTCAGTAATAAAATTATTGTGGTCATAATTAATTTTCTAATGCTGTCTGCGCGTTCAGTTGACATCAGTATGTATTTTTTATTCACCGAGTGTTTATTAATGAGTGTTGGACGATTTACTGTCTTAAAATAAGAAATTGCAAACTCGACCGGGCCTCGCTTCTTTGTTTAGCTGATGACGATAACAAAGAGGCTACATGGCTAAGCTAACCGCTATTAGCTGTTGTGGTTTAAATAATCCTTATAAAAATCACTATTCCAATTATCTAGTTTCCAATAACTTTATCCAATGCAGACTAACCATTGGATTACTGATATTAATGCGATTACTGACAATAATTTCGTTATTTTTAAAAAGAATTTAATAAATTATATAAAGATAAAATTAAATTTTTGCTGAGCAATAACTGTTGTTATATATCTCTGTCTAGGACATTTCTGAAATTATGTCGAAAATGCCTGACACCACAATCGCAACATCTGAAGAACTAGAGGATCCTAGATATGGTAAGTCATTCTACAAGATCTCACAAATCTCTTTAAAACTTTAAGCAATATAATTAACATTAGACAATGACATGAAATGATTTTTGTTAAGAACTTTATTATCACAAAACGCTGAACTAATACAGATGTCAACATCATCATCATCATCAACTTTATTTGTAAAGCGCTTTAACAAAGCCACAGCTGAAACAAAGCGCTGGACACTAGCTACAAAAAAGATAATAAAAAAAAAGAATAAAAACAGAACCACTAAAATTTCAATTTAAAATAAAATGACAAGTCATCAGGGCATAATACAATCATATTGTTTTTGTATGTGTGTTTGTTTTTGTTGTTGTTGTTTATTTGACAGTCTATGTAGATGTTTGGACAAAGGTACTAGCTCTCTGCAAAGGTGAACCAGAGGACCAGGCTGGGGAAGAAGTTGTCGTTCCACCTCCACTCAGCAGCAACTTCCAGCGACCCGACATAGACATAGCAGTTGCAGAGAGACGGTCCAGATACCATTGATCATTCAAGCGGAGGCCACCAAAAGCCAGTGTAAGCACCTGCTGCTGCTGCTGATCCTGCTGCTGCTCCTCCTGCTGCTGCTGCTGCTCCTCCTGCTGCTGCTGCCGGAAAAGTATTTCTGATCCGAGTCACGACACATGAAGGAAGTGGTACTCTGACGTGTCGTCCAAGATGCCCGTAAACCATACGGACAAATTGCCTGTAGGCTATGTAACGATATTTTCTGCAAAATATGCATGGTAATGTTTAGTTAATAAATATGTATGGTGATTTTTAGGTAAGTATTTGTGTAATGATATTTCATAAATTTTAAAACAGTTTCATACTCACTGATGTTGTTATGAATGTTGAGCGTCATGCCTCCTGAAGTGGTCGATGAAGGTCATGTTTGCAATTCTTAGGACTTGAACATTCAGACAACATGCCTCAAAAAAAGACAGTTGGGTCACGCATGTCACATCTTCAGCCATGCGAAGAATTTCTTCCATAACCTCTGGTATTTCTTTGCAACATTTACATTCAATAACCGTTGGCAATGGCTGGCAATTTGTACAGGTACACCTGTGAAAAGAAACTTATTTTCGTTGATTTTATACAGTGATATTTTTCTTAATCTTTTTTTTTAAAAATAAAATTACAATAGAACATAAAAAAACAATTGGAAACATGTACATGTACACCTGGAAAAACAAACATGTTTTACTTGATTTTGTACGTCATATTTTTCTGAATTTTTGAGTTATTTTTATTGTAAATATATACTGTACTTATATAATCTTTGTGATATAACAGTTATGCTTTATTTACAGTGGCGAAACATTTACTTTACATTCATTATAGTTTTCTATTTTAATATGCTGGTGAAGATTCTCAATCGTCCAGGACATGATAAAATCACAAAAGGCGTTCAATACAAGATTTCTATTTTAATTGAATGAAAAGTATTTATATGATTAAACAAAAATAGGGTGAATATCATATTGTTTAAATTTGGATGTAGTGTCCAGTGAAAAGTGTTTTGTTTTTTTCATTTTTATGAGTGACATAGTCGTGTCTGTAGCTCTTCATAACCATCAACAATCTGTCCAGTCAGCTTTTAACAGTGCTACTATCCCAGATGTGCAACCTGTGGACTCATTTTAAACAAGTAAGCCAGAGTCTGAAAACTAAAATGTTTAAGCAGCAATTGAAAAATGAACAAAAACAAACCTGAAAACACAAACTGAAATATTTTGATTAAAACAGCAGAAAAGAAATACACCCAGATGATCCAGCAATGAAAATTTAGGTTATTTTGACAGTATTTGACAGAATTTTATTTTTAAATGTAATGATTGTCATAAACTACAGTTTTATTAATACATGGTGAACATTCAGTGCATGTAAACATGCACATTACAACAGTGGAAATATGAAGGGTGTTTTTCAGAATGTATGTTTGAATAAACTTGTTTAAGTAAGTAAGGTTTATTTCTAGAGCGCTTATCACAGATATAAAATCACAAAGCGCTGTACATTAAAATCAATGCTAAAAGTATACTCAGAATAAAAACTACAAATATCAATTAAAAAAATACAATAAAATCAGTACATAAAAGCCTGAGCAAATGAAAGCGTTTTCAGGTAAATGAAACACAAACTTCAAAGGCACTGATTTTTTAAAATCTATTTAATATTGAATAATTATTAGATACATTAATTAAAACATTACCATTCAGTGCTCTGCAGACGACTTAAATCGGCTTCCACCACTTCAGGCACCACTTCACTCTCCTCCTCAGAAAGATCACTTTGTAGCAGTAGACCTGTTTTCAACAAAGAATGATGACAACAGTGACTACATTGACTACAATAAATCATAAGAGGCATACAGATTTTTTTTTTAAGTTACAACTTGTAAAACGGCTAGATTAAGAAGGCAAATGTAGAAAACTAACAAAGTCTAAACAGTCTTAAACAACAAGATATTTTGTATACTTTTATTTATTGCCTGTGATGATTAAGTGTACAAAATGGAACTATGACGAGGTGTTTTTTTATTTTATTTTTTTCAACCAGGAGCTAATAGATCAAAGAATATTTTTTTTCATTTAACTTTTATTTAAACAGGTAGTCTCACTAGCTATGTTTACATGGACAAAATTTTGTGACCGGATTGAAATGTGCTCTGATTGCATAATTAAATAGTACTGTTTACATGGGCTCAATCCGTTCAAGACAAGCGTTTACATGCAGCAGGCTTTTATTCTGACCAGAAGAACAGACATGCGCAGAGTGGTACACTCCCCCCTTAAAAAAAAACAAAGAGGAAGTTGCTTTCGTGAAAACCACAGAAGAAGTGACTTCCGGGACGAAAGTAAACAGATGCGCCAAAAATGGACCCGCGCTAGACTGTAATGACGGCAATGGAGTTTTTACTGCACTACTGCACTCCCTGATTGAGCTACAGGCAAGCAACGCATGCTTTTAGTCTTTTTTATTCTCAAGATGAGCGCTGGAAAAGGAGACATGTAGGGGAGCATGCGCAGTCAGGACAGTTTCCACGGTCCGATAAAGGAACAGATCAAGTGTTTACATGCTCACCGATCTGGTTACTGATCGGCGTAAACCACCCGTTTCGATCTGATCACAAATTAGGTCGGATCACGCCGAATACCGTATTCGGCGGTGTATAATACGCAGTTTTTTTTGCTCATTTGAATGTCCTACGTATTATACACTGAAGCGTATTATCTATGGATTTTTCCTATATTTTTAGACCCATTTTTCGCTCTGATTCGCCGTTTTTCATTTTGGGCAAATGGTGCAGTACCAGTTTCGGCCGCTATGGGGAGCAGCAGAGGACTCATGCCGGGTCCCGACCTAAATTGTCAGAACGCTCCTGCATCCCCCTTTTGGCCGCTTGTCATGTTCCCACATGTTTTAACATGACGACGATGACGCGCAGTGGGAGGAGCGTCTGGCTCCTTTTTCCGGGCTGGGGTTTGTTTTCTTCCGGTCTCTGAAAAATGGCGGACGTAATCCGAAGAGTAGCTTTGTTGTATTTAATCAACAAAGCAGTAGAACGCAGACGCAGTGCACAACTACGATTCTGGATTCACTCCACAATACAGAGGCGTTATGAATTTGGTGAATTTCACCATCTGATCCAGGAGCTGCGCGCAGACGAGCAGCACTTTCAGCGGTACTTCCGTGTCACGCGAGCCCAGTTTGACGACCTGCTGTCCCGCGTTGGTGGCCACATCACCCTGCAGGACACCAACTACAGGCGCGTAATTCCAGCAGAAGAACGGCTGTCCATCTGTCTCAGGTTGGGATAATGTCAAACAACAATGATATAGATAAAATACACCCGACAGGTGTTGCAGTATGGCACAGTATTTAGGTGACTCAGTGCATCTATTCCAAAATGCTTTTATTACATCTGTAACTATATGTATGCATGTGTGTGTGTGTGTGTGTGTTTACATATACATACATATTAGCAACTATATACTGTACGTATATAGACTCCTGTTTATATACATACAGTATATCATGACATATTTGGGTATACACATACACACATGCATAAACATATAGACCTATACAAATATATAAATGTCTGCGCGTGTGTGTTTGTGTGTAAATATATATATATAAATATTTACATACATACATACACAGAGAAGCATGATTGAATGTGTTCAAAAAATTGTTATATGACTATATTGCTGTGTTTTGATTGTTTTTTTATTAATGCAGGTATCTAGCAACTGGGGACTCGTACAGGACCATCGCAGGGAGCTTCCGGGTGGGTGTTTTCACTGTTTCCAGGATCGTCCCGGATGTGGCCTCTGCTATCTGGGACTGCTTAGTGGATGAGTTCATGGCCGTGCCTGGAGTGGATGAGTGGAGGTCAATTTCAAATGAGTTTGAGGAGCATTGGAACTTCCCTCAGTGCTGCGGTGCTGTGGATGGCAAGCACATCAGGGTGAAAGCACCCCCCAACTCAGGCTCCCTTTTTTTTAATTACAAGGGAACACACTCGATAGTTCTTCTCGCAGTGGTTGACGCGAAGTACAGGTTTCGCATCATCGATGTGGGGGGGTATGGCAGAACAAGTGACGGGGGGATCTTTGCCAACTCCTCTTTTGGCCAGGCTGTTGTTGGTGGCACATTAAACCTGCCCCCTGACCAGTGCCTTCCTAACGCAGACCACAGAGGGCCCCAGCCCTACGTCTTTGTTGCAGATGAGGCATTTCCACTGCGCCGGAATATGATGCGGCCTTTTCCTGGACGCGGTGGCCTTACCAGGGAGCAACGTGTGTTCAATTACAGAATGTCACGCGCACGTCTTGTTGTGGAGGATGCTTTTGGTATCTGGTCTGGCCAGTGGAGAATGTTTCGGCGCGAGCTGAGCATACCTGTCGGAGTAGTGGAGCAATGTGTCAAGGCCACCTGTGTTCTCCACAATTTCATGCGGGCGAGTGGACACACACCGCTACCATGTGGACCTGAAGAACAGCTTGAAGGTGTTCCGAGAATGGGAGCAAACTTTGGGTCCAGAGAAGCAACCAACACCAGAGATGCTTTTATGGCGTACTTTTCCACAGAGGGAGCGGTGTCTTGGCAGCCGACTGAATAGTCACGTCCTGTAGGTCAGGACTAACGGCTGTTTTAGGAGCCACACACAAACGGAGCATGGACACCATTTAACATGCTTGTTTACATTGTACGTTATTATGCGCATGTTCTTTTTGCAGAAAACGTTTTACCTCTGAAGTGCCTTGTTTAATCTGAGCAGGCACACATGATATATGTTTGTAAATGCAGAAAGGAGTGATTAAACACAACACCCCAAAAACTCAGTTTTTCCTGGCTTGCTGCACTTATTTTAAGAAATGTATGTTTGTCTTAATACCAATTTTCTGTACAGCTCACATTTGTAGTTATAATTAAATCAAAGAACGTATAGTTACATTATTAAGTTGATGTGAAATCAAAGATAGTATAATTCCTAATAATTGTGTCTTGTAGCTATTCGCTGCAGGGTCCTTCACTACCGTATTTTCCGTTGTATAGGTTGCACCGTTGTATAGGTCGCAGTGTCTAATATTTATCAATAAATTGGAAAAATCCATAAACAGGTCGCACCGGTGTAATAGGTCGCACCTACCGGTACGTCACCGCCGACGTAACGCGTCATCCACCGCTTACGTGCCGCGTCACCGCTGAGTCAACCCGGAAATATGGACCAAGTGTTTACCTCTGCTGCAAGGAGCACACAGCAAGGCTTTAAGAAGATTAACACTTAAAAAAAATTATTTGTTGGATAAAAATTATAGCAAATATGTTTCTGAGCTGAACTTTTCTTTAATAAATGAACGTAATTGTGAAATGAGCTGGATTTAAAAAGTTGTTTCGCTAGTTACCGGCACGTCTGATGAAAACAAAACGAGCACGCGCAGCACCGGAAATGCATGCAGCGAACAGACCCGCATGAATTGGAACGGTGTTTGAATTTTAGCAGGCTAAACACCTCAAAACTATATTTGTTAGCTGACTTTTTTAAAGACTGAACGTAATTGTGAAATGAGCTGGATTAAAAAAGTTGTTTCGCTAGTTACCGGCACGTCTGATGAAAACCAAACGTGCACGCGCAGCACCGGAAATGCAGAGAACAGACCTGCAGGAATTGATATTTTAATTTTAGCAGGATAAACACCTCAAAAAATATATTTGTTAGCTGCCTTTTTTGTAAGACTGTGTCTCAGTTTAATTTTTGTTAATAAATGATTACAAATCAGCTTATTTCAGAATGTAAACACCACCAACATCATTAAAATTAGACTACAGAAACTCCTAACAAAATCAAAAAAGGCGTTCAATACAGGATCAACTGGACTTTATTTGTTGCAGAAAACGTTTCGACTTCTGTCCAGAAGTCTTTTTCAATTAATTGAAAAAGACTTCTGGACAGAAGTCGAAACGTTTTCTGCAACAAATAAAGTCCAGTTGATCCTGTATTGAACGCCTTTTTTGATTTCATCATGTCTTAGACGACTGAGAATCTTCACCAGCATCCTAACAAAATATTTGTTGGCTGCCTTTTTTGTAAGACTGTGTCACAGTTTAATTTTTGTTAACCAGTGAACTTTGACAGTTACCGGTACCGGTACACCCACACACCGTAAATAAAGCAGCTTTGAAATTACTACCGGTACCTGTACACCCGCACATAAAGATGACTGAAACAGATATGTTTTTGTGGTTTTTATTTACAAATTATTTACAGTAGAAACTCATTCAAAGCCCAAAAACTCCTCGTCCTCTGTGTCGCTTTGGAAAAGTTCAGCCAGTTCTTCAGACAGACTGCCAGAGGTGAGAGGTCCCTCCTCCTCCTCTTCACTGCTGTCCTCTGCCTCAGCTCCAGCAGGCCGGGGGAGGATGCCCGCCTTCTTGAACCCAGCCTTGATGGTGCGGGTGGTGACCGAAGCCCAGGCCTTGTCCACCCACTCCACTGCCTGGGCGAAGGTGGCGTGCCGCATCCTCCCCGTCGCTGTGAAGCTGTGCTCTCCACTGATCATCCACTGCTCCCACAACTTCCTCAGGGAGGCCTTGAAACTCCTGTTGACCGAGATGTCAAGTGGTTGCAGGAGTTTCGTCAGCCCCCCTGGGATGATTGTGGGAACAGTGTTCGAGTGTCTTCACCTTCGCCTTCATGGCCTCCGTAATATGGGCCCTCATGCTGTCCATGACGAGCAGAGCCTTCTTGGTCCTAAAGAACCCGTCGGGACGATGGACGAAGCACTTGGTGATCCAGTGAANGCTCTTGATCTTTGCCTTCATGGCCTCTGTGATGTGGCCCGCATGCTGTCCATGACAAGCAGAGCCTTCTTGGTCCTGAAGAACCCGTCAGGACGATGGACGAAGCACTTGGTGATCCAGTGGAGCATCATGGCTTCGTCCATCCATCCCTTCGGGTTCACGGCCACCACCACCCTGGAGCTGAAGTCCTCCTTTGGCATGGTCTTCCTTTTAAAGATGACCATGGGGGGAAGTTTGCAGCCGTCAGCACCACAGGCCAGAACCACAGTGAAGTGGGTCTTCTCATTGCCTGTGGTGAGGATGTTGATGGTCTTTTCCCCCTTCTGGGATACACTGCGGCCCATCGGAATATCGAACGTCAATGGAACTTCATCCATATTAATAATATGGCCGCCAGTGATCTCATGCGTCTCGACCTGGCGTGAGAACGACAAAAGGCAGACATTAGCGTCAGTAAACAAAAGAATCGAGCGTGCACTCACAGACCTGCTGTGAGCGCACCAACTGACCTGCAACATAAAAATGTTTCATTTTTTTGTCAACATCACATGTCCACATCACATGTCCACATTTACCATATTCAACCAGTGCTCCACAGTCACTGGTTGACTTTAAACAAGGCTTAAAGACCTTTATTTTTAAGCCTCCACATTATTTTATCTCTGATCTTAGTTGATATTATCATTGTTTTAATTGATTTTATGATTGTTTGTGGTTGTTTTGTCACTGATCTTATGGTACGTGATTTTATCACTTGTTTTTTATCTTTAATTTTAGCTGCACTTTGTAGCACTTTGAGATTTTTGTTAATAAAACGTGCGTTATAAATTAAACTCATTATTATTACCGTATTATTATTAAATTAATATAATAAAATTTAGCAAGAAGTGCGTTAAACACTAGCCTGGTTAAAACCAGACTCTTGTCCTTCACTTCGCTTTGTACTAGGGTCTGGGATTTCTCCCATAGACAACGATTTCTCCGGTCGATTTTTGACCGGACCAATCAGAGAACAGAAGGCGGATTACCGGACCAATCAGAGAACAGAAGGCAGAGTTTTGAACGACGTCGACTGACGTCGTCAGTTAAAATGGCTGCCGCCACGAAGGAATTTTCATGAAAACAAGGTAAAAAACTATTATTTCTTTGCTGAGAAAAAATATATTTCTTAGCTGACGTTATATCAGAAGTGTTCCTGAGCTTAACAGTTCCTAAATCAATTCACGAAATGGTCAAATCTGCTGGATTTAAATTGTTTCGGTTTGACATTTTCCAAACAGCCTCGGGTGCGCTACGAAAATAAATGATAAAAAATCGAATTTTATCTCAAATGTTTCATCCAGGCCAACAGTCAGTAAATTAGAGCCATATAATTACACACTGGTAGCAGAAAAAATATCCACCGAGTGGTTTCTGAGCTATTTATCTGAATAGCCTGGACCTCGCCAGGCTAAACTAACAAAACTCCGCCTTCTGTTCTCTGATTGGTCCGGTCAAAAATCTACCGGAGAAATCGTTGTCTATGGGAGAAGTCCCAGACCCTAGTACAAAGCGAAGTGAAGGACAAGGGTCTGGTTTTAACCAGGCTAGTTAAACACACACAAAAAAAGTAAACAAAGAATCGAGCGCGCACCCACTCACCACAAAACTCGCTGTGAGCGCGTGATTTTACATTAAATTACCAGTAATATATTAAAATTTAGCAAGATACAGGTCTGTTTAACACACACAAAAAAAAACATGTTAGCTTAGCTTAGCCGGTACCGGTACCAGGCGACACACGAAGGAGACAGCTTCGTACCGGTACATTAAACAAAGAAACGCGCGCGCACTGACAACAAAGTCGCTGTCGCGATTTTATCCATCCATCCATCCATCCATTTTCGTCCGCTTATCCGGGGTCGGGTCGCGGGGGTAGCAGCCTAAGTAGGGAGGCCCAGACTTCCCTCTCCCCAGCCACTTGAAGCAGCTCCTCTGGGGGAATCCCAAGGCGTTCCCAGGCCAGCCGAGAAACATAGTCCCTCCAGCGTGTCCTGGGTCTTCCTCTGGGTCTCCTCCCGGTGGGACATGCCCGGAACACCTCACCAGGGAGGCGTCCAGGAGGCATCCTAACCAGATGCCCGAGCCACCTCAACTGGCTCCTCTCGATGTGGAGAAGCAGCGGCTCTACTCTGAGTCCCTCCCGGATGACTGAGCTTCTCACCCTATCTCTAAGGGAGAGTCCAGACACCCTGCGGAGAAAACTCATTTCAGCCGCTTGTATCCGAGATCTCGTTCTTTCGGTCACAACCCAAAGCTCATGACCATAGATGAGGGTGGGAACGTAGATCGATCGGTAAATTGAGAGCTTTGCCTTTCGACTCAGCTCTCTCTTCACCACGACAGACCGGTACAGCGCCCGCTTCACTGCGGATGCTGCACCTATCCGCCTATCGATCTCACGCTCCAGTTTTCCCTCATTCGTGAACAAGACCCCGAGATACTTAAACTCCTCCACTTGGGGCAGGACCTCCTCCCCGACCCGGAGAGGGCATGCTACCCTTTTCCGGCTCAAGACCATGGCCTCGGATTTGGAGGAACTGATCCTCATCCCGGCCGCATCACACTCGGCTGCAAACCGCTCCAGCGAAAGCTGTAGATCACGATCTGATGAAGCCAATAGGACCACATCATCTGCAAAAAACAGAGAAGCGATTCTAAGGCCACCAAAACGGATCCTCTCAACACCTTGGCTGCGCCTAGAAATGCTGTCCATAAAAGTTAAGGGGCCAAGATGGTGTAGTGGCAGGGGAATCGGACTTGGGATCCGAAGGACCCAGGTTCGAACCCCGGCCACGGCACACCTTGGGGTGTCTATTAGTGTACATCTATTTTCCCTAGCTCCCCGGGCGCTGACTACGGCTGCTCATTGCACCACCTGGTGGTGGTTGGGTTAAATGCAGAGACCAATTTCGTCTGTCAAGTATGGGAACATACACAGATGACAAAAATGTGACATTTATTTTACTTATTTATTTATGAACAGAATCTGTGACAAAGGGCAACCTTGGCGGGGTCCAACTCTCACTGGAAACGAGCCTGACTTACTGCCGGCAATGCGGACCAAGCTCTGACACCG
>JBBPBX010009686.1:0-59550 GCA_038048925.1 Garcialebias charrua | reverse complement strand
TGCGTGGCACACGGTGGTCGACATGAGTTGCGCGGGGTGGGGGCGCGTGGCGTGGTGGGGCGCGTTGCGTGGCACACGGTGGTCGACATGAGTGGCGCGGGGGGTCACGCGCGGGTGGCGCAAGGTGGTGGACGTGGGGGGGGGGTTGAAGCCGCTTTAATTAAACCAATATGTGTGGTTGCATTTAATTGTTTTTAAACTCAAAATATTTTCTAAATAACGAAATATAAAGTTATTAGTGGAGAAAAGGCCGTCTGGATGACAGCAGACTGACGCTCCTAAAATATACGACAGGTCGGGACCACACGTAAATTTTGTTCGTATCTGAAAAAAATCCTAGGATACGAAAACATTGTTGGATGCCACAAATGATCCCAAATCACTCGCACGCACAGGATAAGAACAAATCTGTGCGTACGAACGGTTTGTGCATGAGGGCCATTCTTCTTTCTTCACAGGCATATTAACTACTTTTTTTATCCAATAAAAGACAAATGTAAAATTAGTTGTTTGAATCAAGTATTTGAAAAAAAAAATAGTTTGAGAAGGGGCAGATAAGATTATTTTCTTCGTCTGATTCCTTTCATTTAATGCATTGTTTTATTCCTTGCTGTTTTGTAAATAGTTTTCTTGTGCTTTTTTAATTTGGAATGAATTAAAAAAAAAAAAACATTGTACCAAGCGGACTTGATCCCACAAGCTTTGGGACTGAAGACAGACGCTTTATCAGTTGAGCTATCCAGGCACATTAGTTTAGCATTGTCAACTTCTCCTTTAAAAGTGGGCGGTTCTTTCGAACCCCCCCCGAACCCCCCTTGCCTACGCGCATGATCTTAGGCTGCCAGGCAGACATCGAGGCGAGCTCCCGGCCGCAGCTAGCCTCTCCGCCGCCCGTCGGCTCCGTTTCCCCGGTGACACCATCTACCTCACCCGCCCATCCTACAGCAAGGCTTGTTAGAATGTTAGCTCATTGCTCCGCCGGTCCGGATCGCTGTCTGCTGTTTCACACAGTTCACAGCGTCGTTTTCCTTCGTCCACCCGTCCCTCTGCAAAACCACCTTTCAGCTCCCAGCTCATGTATCCGAGCGCAGGAACCTCTGATCGGACACGGTCCATCCGAAGCCGGCGGTCGAGGCTGGAGCTAACTGGCTAAACTGGCGGGCACTACCGAAAACTGACTGCCGAAAACTGTCGGAAACTGTCGGAAACTGTCGGAAACTGCCGGAAACTGCGTAAATCGGCTTAAAAATAATAATAATAATAATAATACTTTATTTATAAAGCCATTTAAAACAACCACAGCTGCAACAAAGTGTTGTACACATGAAATAAAGAACCCCCCCCCCAATTTTTTTTAATTTTTTAATTTTATTTCATATTTTTATTGATAAGATGCGTTCATAACACCGAATTGCCGTAAGTCGAGGCCGCCGTAACTCGAGGACTACCTGTACTCCACAATTTAAAAAATTGCATAAACCTGCACAGGTCATTGTTTTACTTTTTTTTAAATTGGCAAAATAATATTTTTCTCTCAACAAGAATCTTCTGTGATAGACTTGTGACCTGGATATGGGCATCGGTGACCCCCTGCAACAATGGATGGATGGATGGATGGATGGATGGACGGACGGAGGACGGACGGAAGGAATCCAGTCTTTTCTTTTGTCTTAAAGTGTAAAATTTTTAAAAATGTTAACAACCATTGGATGTTTTTTAGTTTTATAATTTCACGCCTACTGGCCAGAAAAGCTCCCTCTAACAAACTTAAACTGGCCCATGGGCCACCAGTTGATAATGACTATTGTAGCAGGTATTGCAGCTCTGAACATGTTTAATTTAGTGAACGAAGGGGCATAAATGGCTCTTTTGTTCGTAAAGGTTGCAGACCCGTTGCAGACCCGTGTGAAAGATTATTATTGTTTAATCTGATTGTTTGAAAAAAGGGGCAGATATAATAAGATTTATTCTTCTTTCTGCTACCTTTCTTTTTTTTTTTTACATTGTGTACGTATCATTAATGGGATTGTCTTGTATTGTGTTTCTTTTGTAAAAAAAAAATGAACAAATTTAATAAACAATTAAACAAGACCCCTGATGTACTGCCATGGAGAACCACTCTAACACACGTCTTCATAAAACCTGTAAACTACAGATAATATCTTCTCTGCATTTTACGTTTGTGGAAAGTTATGGAAATCCCAACAGATGATGCACATTTAGTCTTTTGCTCAGAGGAAAGAGAAACATCAACAGCTGATTACAAAGATGAGCCACAAGGAACGAGTGACAAGAAGCTTCCCAGAAATGTAGTGGAGTCGAAAGTCACAAGTTCCCAAAAACACAAATACTCAAGTAAAGATACTCAGAAAATGTACTTAAACACAGTAAATGTACTTCGTTACTGTCCACCACTGTTTATTATCTGGGTGTCCAAATACTGTACTTCTTTAAAAAGTCTTCAATTGATCCAAAATGCTGCTGCCAGAGTCTTAACTGGAGTGATGGATTGGATTTCCTGAGCTTAGACTACTGTGGAGGACATATTGACCTCATTTCATCAAATTATCTAATGAATACAAATGAATAGTTTGTATTTGTAATTATTTCTATATTAACATTTTATTTTGTTTTAATTTTTAATCTTTCCTCCTAGTGAGGACCTGGTCACTTGCTTGCCTCCATTCTGGACCTGTCATGTGTCCGTTCCTCCTTCCTGTCCTCTCAAACCCAGCTGGTTGAAGCAGATGGCCGCTTGTCCTGAGTCTGGTTCTGCTGGAGGTTTCTTCCTCATGAGGGAGTTTTTCCTTTCCACTGTTGCCTTTGTGCTTGCTCAGGATAGGAGACTACAACAAAATGAAGACTCAACACAATCTCCTTCCTTCCTTCCTTCCTTCCTTCCTTCCTTCCTTCCTTCCTTCCTTCCTTCCTTCCTTCCTTCCTTCCTTCCTTCCTTCCTTCCTTCCTTCCTTCCTTCCTTCCTTCCTTCTGACTTGATGCTATGTAAATAAACTGAATTGAATTGACTGTTGACTTCATCCTTAATGAGAAGCACCACACCTTTTTTATGAGCTTTAAAGTTTTTCGTTTGATTGGTTTAACAAATACTGATTGTGATTCTGCTTAACTGTACTTTAAAAGCAAATTATTTTCAGCTTAAGAGACCAGAAACAAATAAATAAACATCTGCAAAAAAAGTTTAGCATCCAGGGAACACCTGCTGAGGAAGATGATGTGTTGGTTCAATGGCCTTGAAGCGACAAAAAGCATCCCTAGATTTTGAGGTAGGAGCGCCCTCTTGTGGTCAGTATGTAGAAACGTACTTTATTTATAGATTACTGTAATTGTTTTGATTTTCTTTTATTTTTTCAGTGTAATTTTTTCAGTTTTTTACTTTTTAATTAATGGAAAGGTGGAAAATAAAATCCAGTTTAATCGTGAATATGAAGCAAAGTCTGAATAGATCAGCGATAACGAAAACTTCTGCGTGATCACAGAATGATTTTGATGGAAGATTTATTTACTTAAGTTTTTTCTTTTTTAAGTCTAATTCGTTAAACAATTCAAACCGAAACAAAACTTTAAATCCCATCATTTTAAAATCACACATATTTGAATAAATCTGTTTTTCTGGTTCAACGTGAAATTGCAGCTTTCTTTGTTTTCTTATACCCAACTTTTGTAAATATCTTTTGTTTACAATAATCATCCCTGCACAGAAAATCAGAAACAGTTTATTGCTTGTTATATTTTGTTTGCATTTGTCAATGTACATGTGTCAAGTTTATAATGTCCACTGCACAGAGGAATTTATTTCATCTTCTCGATAAATACAGAGCACAAAATATTCTGACAATATTCTTTGAAGCAAACACCACATGGTGTTTTGTGCAAACATGAAGTCAAACTGAAGCAGCACATAATATGGGTGGAATGGGACTAAATTAAATAACTGCGATAAATCATGAAATAAAGAAATGTAAATTTCATTAAATAATCGAATATATTCCATGGTGACATTGCTGCACAAGAGCCATGAAAAAAATAAACACAGTGAAACAATTAAACGTATTTTTTTATTTAAAAAATGATTGGAAATGACATTTCATTATTGTCATTTTTTAAAGGGTACATGTACATGTATTTATTTCATGGGACATTTAATTAATAATTGTGTATTTAACAATTTAATTGTATACTTAATCATTTAACGATTTATCGAACAATTAAATTATACATTTAATTATATAAACACACAAAGCAAACAATTATTTAAGACAAGAATATTTGTCTTTTGCTCATCTCCAAGTCACACTTATGCACAGTTGCGCTGAAATTACAGATTTTTAAACTTTAAGAATTTATACCAAATTATGTATTACACCAAAATTATAAACTTGTGGAAAAAAGTATATTTTGCAGTTAATTTGTCATTTAAAAAAAGTTGAAGTTTATACACAAAACCTTCTCTGGCAAAATGGTATGCATGGTTGAATGTATTTATTTATATTTTAGAATTATAGTGTTGCTTACTAATAGTTTAACATAACATAAATAACATTTTTATTTTCAAAAAGATGTCACAAACAGCTGAAAAATAAGTTGAACTTTGCTCTACTCATCCCTGTAACAAGAACCTGAACATCTTCATTTCCGCCACTTCCGGTCCTGTCTCCAACCGACACCAGGGTCAGAGTGGTGTTTGGTGCAGCAAAAACTATTCTGCCAGCAGAGAGCCCCTCTGTACCAAGGGCCCCTGCACGTATACCAGATTGCCCGTAGATCCGGCCCTGGATTATGCTCATAAACCAGAAGGTGGACACCATAATTTGTCCGACCAAATCCCTATCATTCACACTTCATGTTAAAAGTAACTTTTTAAAGTATCCATGGGAGATAACCGTATAAAAATTGATAGGCCGCGTTACGTAATCGCAATTTACAAATTTGACGTGCCCGCGCGCGCGCTTCCTCCGTGCTGCCAAGGGCAGCGTCCTTGTTGAGTGATGTCACTGTGTAATTTGCATTTGACGTGCCCGCGCGCGCGCTTTCCTCCGTGCTGCCAAGGGCAGCGTCCTTGTTGAGTGATGTCACTGTGTAATTTGCATTAATGCCTGCGTTGCCTTTCATCTAGCGTTGGTTTACGTCAGCGTTGTCTTTCATCTGCGCGTGGCTTTCAACGTCACAAAGGCTTTCTGCGTTAGTCATGACGTCACTCACCCGAGGGTTTATATTCGTGAAATTCTCATTCGCTAGTTATTCTGAGATGAGATCTGTTTTGAGATGAGATCTGTTTCTTGTGTCTCTGCAACGCCAATTTTGGTATTTCAAAACTGATTGAAATATTTTTCTTCAGTTCATGATTTATTGCATTTGACATGGATTTCCAGAAAGTTCACCAAGAAGTTCCAGCTCTTAATATAAAGAAGAATCTTAGTATCTCTGTGGATTCGGGCACTTACGTTGTGAAGGAAATTCAGAGATACACGAGTTATGGAGAAATCGCCCTGTGTGAGAAGGCAGGAACAGAATACACGCTGAAATGTTATAGAAAGAAGTACCATCAAAGAGCTGAAGATGAAATCAGCTGCTTTAACATTCTCAGACGTGTGGAAGCGGAAAATATTGTCAGGTATTTCGAATCCTTCGAATACAAAAACTGGATTTGTCTAGTGTTTGAAAAACTGGACTTTAGTTTGTGGGATTTTATGGGAAGAAGAGGATGGAGCCTTCCACTTTCTGAGATACGACAAATTGCCCATCAGTTGTTAACTGCCACCAAAGTATTGGAATCCTCTGGGTTCACCCATGGAGGCATAACCCCGGGAAGTGTTATGATGACGGACGAAAATNGTGGAAAGATTTAACAGAGTGCTTAAAGACTGCATACAAACAGCTGAAAGAAGTCACAGCTCATGGAAGGAAGCTGTCACTGAATTCCTTCACAACTACCGAGCTACTCCGCATGCAACTACCGGAGCTACTCCATTTGAACTACTGAGGAACAGAAAGATGCGTACCAAGTTAAACATACTCCCAGTAGAACTGAAGAGCAAAAGCCAAGCTCAAATACAACAGAGGGTGAAACAAAAGCAAAACAAAATGAAGGAATATACTGACAAGAAAATGAGAGCTAAAGTACCAACATTCAACGTGGGGGACACTGTTCGTGTTCGCAGACCGGATCACGTTTCCAAAGGATCTTCCAGATTCACAGAACCACGTACTGTAATGAAGAAAGTTGGACCAAATACTTTCTTACTGAGTGATGGGCGCAAGTGGAATGCTTCAAAACTTGCACTCTTCCCAAAACAAATCTTACGTGCTGCAGAACAAAATGATGATACTGTACTCGATGCATATGCACTGCCAGGAAATACTGATGAACCGCTTGCTGTGTTGAGAAGAAGTCAAAGAGATAGAAATGCACCAAGCTGGTTGTCAGGTTTTGTAAGTTAGAGTGAAAAAAGTGTAAACTATTCCTGTTCATACTGTTCTGTAAGACAAGTAAATTTACTACTGTTCATACTGTAATGCAAAGGGTTAAAAGGGTAAACTTTCATATTACTGTTGGCTTACAGAAATAATTATTTGATTACTTTGATTTTCTGCTGTCAGGTTACTGTACAAAATTACATGTAAGTAATTGTTTCAGGAAAAGGGAAATGTTGTGTCCTGCAATTGCATAAGACTGACAGCAGGGGAACCTCCGAGTAGGGAGAGAACAGGATGTGGAGAGGAGGAGAAGGAGAGTTGGAAGAAGTTGAATAAAGCATGGTGTTATGAAGTGAGCTCTGTCTGCAGTACTCTGATTCTACACCTACGTATTAGCAACACCACAACAACTGTTCCAGGCTTTTGGACCGGCAACAGAAAAGGACCGGTCTCCCCATTGTTTGTACCTTGAGCAAGGCACCTCCAACAGGTGTTGACTGGCAGAGCGTAAAGCTCTGCTGGGCTGATGGACTTTCAAAAGTTCTGAGATGTAGAGAGGTGCGAGTCCATTCAGAGCTTTGAAAACAAACAGCAGCAGCTTGAACTGTATCCTGAACTGAACCGGGAGCCAGTGTAAAGAGGACAGGACAGGAGTGATGTGTTCATATTTTCGTGTGTTGGTCAAAAAGCGGGCGGCAGAGTTCTGTACAAGCTGTAAACGGGAGATGGAGGATTGATTAATTCCAACATACAAAGCATTACAATAGTCAAGTCTGGAGGTCACAAAGGCATGGATGGCCTTCTCCAGATCACTACGGCTGAGGAGTGACTTTACTTTAGAGAGCAGACGGAGCTGAAAGAAGCTGGTCTTGACAACAGAACTGATCTGTTTATCAAGCTTTAAGTTGGAGTCAAGCTGCACTCCAAGATTTCTGACCACCGGGTTGAAGTGGGGGAGGGGAAAACCAAAACTGGGACTGGGAAGGATGTTGCTGGTGTCACCGGGGGCACTAAATAAAATGCATTCAGTTTTATCTGTGTTTAGGTGGAGGAAGTTTTGAGAGAGCCAGTGCTTAATGTCATTTAAGCAGTTGACAAGAGTGTTTGAACTGAGTGAGGGTTGAGAGTGACTGGCAGATAGATTTGTAAATCCCGGTTGGAGCTGGTGGAGATTAAGTTGGAGAGGTATTGTGATTTGGCCTGCTTAACAGCATTTTGATAATCACAGAGACAGTCTCTCAGTATTCCCTGGGATACATGAAGCCGGTCCCGCTTCCATTTTCGCTCTGCTTTCCTGCAGCGTTGTCGAAGGGCCTACGTTGTTTCATTGAGCCATGGAGGTGATTTATTCTTTGAAGAAGCCTGTTTGAGAGGAGCGATGGAGTCCAAGATCGTTGTGCAGGTGTGATGGAAGGAGGTGATGAAGTCTTCAGGATGTAGAGATGGGTCCAGGCTGACGGCAGAGCATAAGTCAGTACTCTTAAAGGCATCAGTGAACTGACTTGGGGTGGATGGGGTGATGGAGCGGCATAGATGTGCTGGTACAACAGCCTTCGGTGCAGGAGGGGTGGAAAATTCAAATAAGATGGGAAAATGGTCTGAAATGCAGGTGTCCAGAATCTCTACAGCAGATATGTGAAGGCCGTGGGAGATAATTAAGTCCAGTGTATGACCCTGGCTGTGCGTGGCCCCCGAGACAGACTGTGTCAGGTTAAAAGAGTCCAGAAGGTCCTGAAACTCACATCCAAGTTGATTACTTGGGCAGCAGGTGTGTGCGTTGAAATCTCCACAAAAAAGCAGGGAGTCAAATTTTGGCAGTAGATCAACCAGTAGTTCTGAAAAATCACTGAGAAAGTCCTTATTATATTGTGGAGAGCGATAAATGAGCCCACACAGTAGAGGTTTTGCAGATTCCAGCACAAACAGCATGCTTTCAAAGCTTTTGTAGTTTTTCTGAGGCAACATGCGGCACTTGAACGCCTCATTGAACACTGCAGCCAGCCCCCCCCCTCTTCCAAACCCGCGCGGAGCGCTCAGGTAGGAGAAGCCAGATGGGAGGAGTTCAGAGAAGGAGCTGTTGTCCCGTGGTTTTTGCCAAGTTTCAGTAATTAGAAACAGATCCAGACGATGAGTTGAGATCAAATCACTTAATATAAAAGTTTTATTAGTGATCGATCGGGCGTTAAACAGTGCTGCACGTACTGGCACACAGCCAGTTACGTCACCCGCAGCTCGTGCGAGCGGGCGGAGGTTCTGTTTAACGCAGCCTCGCTTCAGTGTCCTCACCGGGGGACAAGATGGATACTGACCGCTGACTTCATGATTGACAGCAACAACGCAGCGATGGCGATGAATCATGGAACGATGGACATCAAAGACGCTGAATTCAGGAGGTAAGTCAGCCGTAGTCGTACTGTGAGAGGAGAGGTACTTTTTAAATCTCACCAGGACTCCCGCTCGCTTTCCGCGTCTTCTGCGTCGCTTGTTGCGTGGCCACGGGCTGGCGTCGCGGTGCAAGTAGGCAGGAACAGACGCCAGGAAAGGTGGAGGTGGTGGAGGCTTAAAATGTCCATATTTGCCAGTAGTCGGTACGTTGATTAGCGAGTCTCGTATATTTAGAAGAGTTGAGCGATCATAGACCAGAAGCGAGGATGCATCGTCGATGAAAAAAAGGCAAAACACGAACAACAGTAAAAAGTATAGGAGAGCATGTAGACGGCGTACCATAAACAAAGGCGCCATCTTGGAAGAATATATGAAGACTGAAGAAGCTGAGATGCTCCTCTTTGTTAAAAAGAATCTTCCCACAATGCTTATCAACAAGTCATAGGCATTTCTTTGTCAGTGCACAACAGTTTGCTTGTGCACAAAAGAGTAAGCCATGCTGTCAGGTAGTTCTGATTAGGTTAGGATAGTTTATTTGAATGCAACCTTTACTTGACTTTGAATGTACATGTATCCATTTTTACTTGACAATATTTGAGTTAGGTAATGTTTTGAGATTTATTAAGACCTTCTCCGCTATTTAGCCTGTTGAGAGCTGTAATTTTTTTCTATGTTAAAGATTATGTTACTGTTAGAAGGTTAGCAACCAATGCAGACATGTTCCTGTTTTTGATTTTCTACATCTACCTTATACGTAATCTGTCTGTTTTGCTACTTTGATATCTTTGTTTTTAACTTGTTAAAAAAAAAAAAAAAAGTATTTCTCTCTTATGTTAGTCTATTGTTGATTGTTCAAGGAAAATCTACTGTTGCTGTTGTCATCATTCTTTAGTTTGTAGACAGGTCTCTCTTGTAAATGATTCCTTGAGGCTCAATGAGATTAACTTGCCTAAATAAAGGTTGAATGAAAAAGGTACATTTCAGTTGTCCTTTTGACTGAATAGTTGCTGTATTGTGCCTGTAAGTTTTTTATATGTATTTTTTTTATTGAAAAGGTAAATAAAAACATATTTTTGTCCAAATTAAGGTGATTTTATGGTTCCTATTTTCCACATCACTTAGCAAGTAGCACTCATCTTAACTACCGGTAAATCAAAAGATTTACAGCCAATCCATTTGATCGATATAGGTGGTGGGCTGGTAAAAAAACACGATTGAAGCATCCCTAATTAAAAGTCAGTTAAAATGAAAAATAATACAAATAAAATGTTGACTAAATATAAAACAGTTGTGACTGGGACTTAGAAATGACAAAAAAAAAGCTCAACCCCGTTTATTGGACTTTAAAGTTGAACTTACAAACTGGAGCTGGATGCCTCGGATGATGGATCAAGAGCAGAGGATGAGAGAAGCCAAACAGGTGAGGACGACCACAGAATCAAACGACATGAGTAAAAAAATCGATCTTCCCTGGAAACCAGAACCACAGACTTCAGATCAGTTGTCGTCATAAACATAATTGCATTTCCATTGAAATTGCAGTGTGAACGCTTATTACTGAAGAACGTGTTGAAAAACAGCTGAAATTAGCTTAAAAAAACAATGAAATGGAAGAACAAGCCTAAGCTAGCAGAAAAAAGAAAGCACTGCTGAATTATGTTTAAAAAGTAGCACAAAGATTAAGATTTTTAGCTTGAAAAGGCAAAAAAAAGCTTAAGCTACAAGGACGAAAAAGTTGAAATGAGCTGAAAAATGTTAGCCTGGTTAAAACCAGACCCTTGTCCTTCACTTTGCTTCTGACTAGGGTCTGGGATTTCTCTCATAGACAACGATTTCTCCGGTCGATTTTTGACCGGACAAATCAGAGAACAGAAGGCGGATTACCGGACCAATCAGAGAACAGAAGGCGGAGTTTTGAACGACGTCGACTGACGTCGTCAGTTAAAATGGCTGCCGCCACGAAGGAATTTTCAAGTAAACAAGGTAAAAAACTATTATTTCTTTGCTGAGAAAAAATATATTTCTTAGCTGACGTTATATCAGAAGGGTTCCTGAGCTTAACTGTTCCTAAATCAATTCACGAACTGGTCAAATCTGCTGGATTTAAATAGTTTCGGTTTGACATTTTCCAAACAGCCTCGGGTGCGCTACGAAAATAAATTATAAAAAATTGAATTTTATCTCAAATGTTTCATCAAGGCCAACAGTCAGTAAATTAAAGACATATAATTACACACTGGTAGCATAAAAAAGATCCACCGAGTGGTTTCTGAGCTATCTGAATAGCCTGGACCTCGCCAGGCTAAGCTAACAAAACTCCGCCTTCTGTTCTCTGATTGGTCCGGTCAAAAATTGACCGGAGAAATCGTTGTCTACGAGAGAAATCCCAGACCCTAGTCAGAAGCAAAGTGAAGGACAAGGGTCTGGTTTTAACCAGGCTAAAAAAATGTAGAATTAGTTGAAAAAGCTCAAATTAACAGCTGAAAGCAGGAAAAAACCTGAAAGAAGCATAGCTGAAATTAGCAGAAAGTAGTTACCGTAATAAAGCTGAAAGTATAGTAATTACCAAGAAAAACTTTAATTCATCTGAACACAACTGAAATTAGCCAAGAATTCTAAAACCCAGCTGAAAAGGCAGAACAAGCTTAAATTATTAGAAGAAAACAGAAAGAACACGTTTGCCAAATCAGGCTGGCAGAAATTAGCACAAACAAGTATTAGCTGAAATGAGCAAAACAAACAGATAAAATGGTAGAAAGATGCTTAACTTACAAAAGTCAAGAGAGCACATTTTTGCTGAATTAGGCTGGAAAAATTTTAAATGAGTGCAAAAAAATTGGAATTAGCTGAAAATGCAAAAATTAACATAAGAACAGCTAAATAGCTGAAAAAGTTGAAACTTGCAGAAACAAGCTGAAAGGAGCATAAAAAGTTGAAATTAGGGAGCACAAAAACAGCTGAAAGTAGCAAAAAAAATTGTTTACATTTGCACAAAGAAGCTGAACCAGAACAAAATGTGAAAGGAGCAGTACAAATTGTAAACATATTTAAAGATATAAGGATGTAAAATGAGCTAATTTTCTTTGGGGGAAAAAAGTGACAGAAAAGGCTAAATATTTCAAAAAGCTAAAGTTGCACCAACACCAAAAGTCATAAGCAGGGTTGTCCCGAAAGAGCTGAATGTTTTGATTTATGATTTGTTGAAATAACTTGAAAACTGCAGGACGAGAATCACGCTGAAAAACGTACAGAAGAAAAATGGATCACAATAGTGTGAATGCTTCATAAGATCCACACTATTATTCATGTTCTTGTCTCACATGTTGATAAGAGCAGCTCAGCCAGACAACTGTGCCTTCTGGTGACCATCAAAACATCATTTACAATTTTTATTTCAATCCATTAAGGTCAAAGTTTAACTGGAAGTGGTTCCAACATGAAAAAGGATCAAACTTACAGCTGCCTTCCACATTCCAGTCTGCGCATTCATAAATCCTCACATCATGATCAACATCGACGTTAATCTTCCCACTGTGTGTGTGGTTATCAAAGATAATCTAAAGGAGAAAACAACAAAATGTGAAAGGAGCAGTAAAAGTTTGTAAACAGATTGAAAGATTTGAAGGATGTAAAATGAGCTCAATTCATCTTCTGTGATTTAAAAAAAGTGGCAGAAAAGGCTAAATATTTCAAAAAGCTAAAGTTGACCAATACCAAAAGTCATAGAAGGATTGACCTATAAGAGCTGAACATTCAGGTTAATACGATTTGTTGAAATAGCACAAAATTGTGGAGCAAGAAAGATGCAGAAAAACATACGGAAGAAAAATGGATTACAATAGTGTGAATGCTTCATAAACAGTCACACAATAAAATGAAATATGGAATACGATGGGTTCAGGTGTAAAATACAACAAATGGTAAAATAAATGCAAACTGACATATTTTTCTGATTTCCACCCAGCCCCTCATTTTTATAATCTGGTGTTGCATAAACTGAGTTGAAGGTGTGTCCGTTTACAGATAACTGTCACCAACCATTACATGGAAGCCGTAACAGTCCGGGAGCTCGTGGTGCCTCACGGTCTGCAGATTGATGGTTTTCAGATTGAAGCTGATGTTTACTGATAACAACCTGCACACACAAGTAGAACTTAGCAGACTGCATTGTTTCCACCTGGCTGCTGAGTGTAGTGGCCTACCTGTTAAAATCTAAAGAAAAGTTGACTTTAGTCAACAAACCGCTGCCTTCCAGCTGCACAGGATAGACGGAAATACAATATGTGAGGAGGGAAAATGTAAAAAAGATGCTTCATTAAAAAGCAGAGCAGAATGGTGTGAATTTATACAACAAAACGTTTGGTTCAACCAGTAACAGTGTCTTCAACATTTAGTCCTTTAGGGCTCATAGCTTTGATAGTTTTTGATTAATTATCTTGAATTATATAAACTGCTATCAGTTTCTTTCTTCTCTGAGAATGCTTCAGCACACGTGCTATTTTTTGTTTTCTGATTAAATTAGCTTATAACTGCTTTTAGGTTTAATCTAAACTTTTAGCTATTTAGCTTTTACCTACTGGTGCTGTTTTGACAAATTTAGCACTCATCTACAATTTTGTTCATTTTAGCTTTTGTCTTGTGGAGGAGTAGAAAGGACGACACGGGATCTGTACGCAGGACTTCACTTTAATCAACTCCAACAAGAACTGAGCGGTAAGCGCCAAAACCACGCTTTACACATAAAACCTTTTCACAATAAAACATCCTGTCCTCTGGGTGTGAGTAACGTCCCTTAGTGGTCCGCCACACACGCCCCCCCTGAACACCCAGTAAGGTCCATTACTAGTCCAGAACCTTAGGCTTGAGTAAACGACCAGAACGGCTGAACCTGGACTCTGTAGAACCAGCCTGATGAAGCGGAGGGCGACGAGGAGGGCCTGCAGAAGAGTCGAGCTCCGTTGGTCGTTGAGAGTCTCTGGAAGGAGGACAGCAGTCCGTTAGCGACGTGGATGGAGGTCTGCCCCTGCGAGGAGCCTGGGCCGTAACAACCTGATCATCTGACAGGACATGAGCGGGTTTAAGCCTATCAATACAGACCGTCTCATTACGACCCCCTAAATCTAAAACGAAGTGTTTCGGACCTGGTTGGAGAACTCTAAATGGGCCATCATACAAGGGCTGTAGTGGTGTCCTGTGGGCATTGTGTTTGACAAAAACAAATTTAGAGGACTCTAGGCTCTTAGGGACAAACGACTGCGGTAAACAATAGTGTACCGGGCCAGGGACACGAAAAGAGTCCCCCCCGAGATGCAAAATGTTGCAACGGTGGAACGGACTGTGGTGAGGGTATCTCTGGTAAAAACTCACCGGGGACGCGCACAGGCTGGCCGAAAACCAGTTCAGCAGGGGAAGAGCTCAGGTCCTCTTTGGTTGCTGTACGTAAACCCAACAAAACCCAAAGAAAACGGTCGATCCAGTTGTCACCGGTCAATGCAGCACGAAGCGCAGCCTTCAATGACCTGTGAAACCGTTCACACAACCCATTAGCTTGGGGGTTGTAAGCGGTGGTTCTGTGGATGTTAGTCCCCAAACCCTTGGCCATGGTAGACCAAAGCTCAGAAATAAAGTGAGGGCCCCAGTCAGAAATAATGTCTGAAGGGGGGCCAAAACGCGCAACCCAGGTAGACATAAATGCCCGGGCCACAACTGCAGAAGTTGTGGAAGCCAGAGGAACTACCTCAGGCCACATTGTGGTCCGGTCAATCATGGTCAACAGGTGTGTAAAACCCTGCGATGGAGGCAGAGGACCCACCAGGTCTACGTGCACATGATCAAACCGCCGACCAGGGATGGAGAAAGGTTCCAAAGGAGCTTTGGTGTGCCTGTTGACCTTAGCACGCCGACATGGGACACACGCTGCCGCCCACTCCTTAACTGTGTAGTGGGCCTACCCAGGGTCAAATTAAGGTTTTTGAACTGTCCAGTGATGACCTTTACTGACCTCTCAGTAAAGCAAGACATTTACTACAAAATTATTCATTTAGCTATAATCTGATAACATAGTCACCAATAAGAGACTATTTCTATCTTTGATTTTAGGCTGATGTGATCAAAAGAATAATTTTATTTGTAAGAGCATCAGTACATTTTAATGTCAGATAAATCAAATACTCTGCTTAATTCAAAATGTTGTACATGGAGGATTTCTCCTCTCCTCTCGAACTTGCATGTGAAGATAAAAGGAACACTTTATCTCATTCATTTTAGCTTGAGCTCAGGACAATCTAGACACCCAAAGACTTTTGTTTTTGTCCTATTTAATAATCAAGCTATTATCATTAATAGGTCCCATATGTGATGCTTAATGACGTTGTTTTAATCAAACCAACAGTATTTTGTTAAAGTGTTAAAGCAAAGGAATCAGTTTTATGATAAAATGCTGACATCTGAAACTAACACTTTATCTTTCTGACAAACTAATCTTTTGACCCCCTTTCAACATGTTGATGTCATCCTCACATCAACTTATGATGCCATTCGGCCAATCAGAAAGAACACATTTTCTGGGTCACGTCTCAGTTAAAACCTTCACATCTTACTTTCTCTGGAAGTCTGCTGGAGTAAGCCTCAAACCATGGTCTTCTCCAAAGAACTGATGATCGTCTAGTCACACGCTAAGGACACGTCATTCAGTTAAAGACTTATAACATGCCAAGTTATAAGCCATCTTCAACAGCTGAAAAGCTCTCTTTTATTGACATTCCTTTAAGGAACGTCTTATCTTGAACAACAGCACCAGGAGCTGCCGTTACTTCGGTTCGAGTCAAGGCGCACGTCTGGAGACGCTGAGAATGGTAAACGAACTGACCAAACTGGACCGAGGGAGACTGACCATCTTCACGAGGTAACAAGTCGTCAAATGCTTTGCCAAGGGTACCAACGTGTAGCTTTAATCGGCCGGAGAACTGCCATGTTTCTGGTTAAAACACATCAAGATAACTCCCTGACTCTTAACTTTTCTTCCTCCATAAATTTCTCCTCCTAAATCTTTCCCTCTCTATCTAAGCTGGAAACTATTTTAAGCTGAAATGCCCACAGACTAAATATGTTAACATCCAATATTTATGTCTGTTGTGTTAAATTTAAGTTTGCTGACGTATTAATTTGAAAGAAAGTGAAATCATGTCAATCAAGTGTAATGGTGTTAATTTAGTTGATTTATTTTAAATAAATGATAGTGTCTCTTTGACATATCAAACTAAGTTAACGTCTTTGTCACTTAATGGCTTTGTGTATTTATCCATCATAAAGATCACAGAAATATTGGGTAAACTGAAAAAGAACAGAATCCGTGAATTTACTATTCAATCTGAATAAGTAGATTAATTAAGGATAAAGAGGTCAGTATTAATATTGACCTCCTCATTAATTCTTACAACTGTCTTACGCAGACCGGGCCAAACAAACTTTGAACTGACCAGTTTCACAGAGGCTCTAACACCTGGGTGAGAAAGGGAATGTAAAGAGTCGAACACGCGGCGGCGCCATGAAACCGGAACCAGAGGGCGGGGCATGCCAGTAGAAACGTCACAGAGTAGGAGAGGATCTCAGTCATTCACCTGCCGTTCTTCCAACACGAGGCCTGTGGGCCCAGACTGGAGCTCGATTATTTCTGCATCGGTACGTTGGTCCGCAGCCATAGCAGAAAAATTGATGCCAACGTACACGGGAGAGATAAGCACTCGGGAGAGACAGTCGGCCACCACATTGGATTTGCCAGCCACATGCTGAATGTCTGTAGTAAATTCAGACACCGCCGCGAGGTGGCGTTGCTGGCGTGTGGACCAGGGGTCAGAAATTTTTGACATGACAAACACCAAGGGTTTGTGGTCAACGTATGCAGTGAACTGGCGGCCCTCCAGGAAAAACCTGAAATGGCGCGTAGCCAGGTAAAGTGCCAGCAACTCTCTGTCAAAAACGCTGTATTTAAGTTCATTGTCCCGTAGCGTACGGCTGAAAAATGCAAGTGGTTGCCAAACCCCGGAAACCTGCTGTTCTAACACAGCCCCCACCGCAACATCAGATGCGTCGGTTGTTAAAGCTATCTGTGCCGCTGGGGCTGGATGGGCCAAAAGGGCAGCAGTGGCCAATGCAGTTTTAGCAGCACCAAATGCCTGGAGGCGTTCTGGAGTCCAGTCAACACTGTCGTTGGGCTTTTTCTTTTTTAGCGCTCCATAAAGCGGTTGCAGCAGTTGAGCTGCTCTGGGAAAGAAACGGTTATAGAAATTAACCATCCCCGAAAACTTCTGTAGGGCCTTCACAGACTGGGGCTGAGGAAAATTGGACACCGCCTGCACTTTGTTTGGTAACGGGACAGCACCACTGGCAGAAATGCGGTGGCCCAAAAAATCAATAACTGGCAACCCAAACTGGCATTTTGCTGTGTTCACAATCAGGCCGTGTGCTGCTAGGCGTTGAAAAACCTCACAGAGGTGGGACATGTGCTGTTCAGCCGAGCTGCTAGCTACAAGGATGTCGTCCAAGTAAACAAATACGAAGGACAATCCCCTTAAGACTGAATCCATCAACCGCTGGAACATTTGGGCTGCACCTTTAAGACCAAAAGGCATGCGCAAAAACTCAAACAGGCCGAAAGGAGTGATAACAGCGGTCTTAGGGACATCCTCCACATGCATAGGAACCTGGTGGTACCCCCGCACTTTAGAAAAAATGGAGGTCCCAGCCAGGTGCACTGAAAAATCCTGGATGTGGCGAATGGGGTAGGCCTGGTCTTGGAGAGTAGTTTGATTTAAGTTTTGTGTGGGTGGGTCAAAAGACCTGAACGCTATTGAGCAAAAACAGTGATTTCTGAATTAATTAATTGTTAAAAATTACAAAATGCATAAAAATGATAAATAAACAGCTGTACTTCATAGGCCTGGTCTTGGAGAGTAGTTTGATGTAAGTTTGGTGTGGGTGGGTCAAAAGACCTGAACGCTATTGAGCAAAAACAGTGATTTCTGAATTAATTAATTGTTAAAAATTACAAAATGCATAAAAATGATAAATAAACAGCTGTACTTCATAGGCCTGGTCTTGGAGAGTAGTTTGATGTAAGTTTGGTGTGGGTGGGTCAAAAGACCTGAACGGTATTGAGCAAAAACAGTGATTTCTGAATTAATTAATTGTTAAAAATTACAAAATGCATAAAAATGATAAATAAACAGCTGTACTTCATAGGCCTGGTCTTGGAGAGTAGTTTGATGTAAGTTTGGTGTGGGTGGGTCAAAAGACCTGAACGCTATTGAGCAAAAACAGTGATTTCTGAATTAATTAATTGTTAAAAATTACAAAATGCATAAAAATGATAAATAAACAGCTGTACTTCATAGGCCTGGTCTTGGAGAGTAGTTTGATGTAAGTTTGGTGTGGGTGGGTCAAAAGACCTGAACGCTATTGAGCAAAAACAGTGATTTATGAATTAATTAATTGTTAAAAATTACAAAATGCATAAAAATGATAAACAGCTGTACTTCATAGGCCTGGTCTTGGAGAGTAGTTTGATGTAAGTTTGGTGTGGGTGGGTCAAAAGACCTGAACGCTATTGAGCAAAAACAGTGATTTCTGAATTAATTAATTGTTAAAAATTACAAAATGCATAAAAATGATAAATAAACAGCTGTACTTCATAGGCCTGGTCTTGGAGAGTAGTTTGATGTAAGTTTGGTGTGGGTGGGTCAAAAGACCTGAACGCTATTGAGCAAAAACAGTGATTTCTGAATTAATTAATTGTTAAAAATTACAAAATGCATAAAAATGATAAATAAACAGCTGTACTTCATAGGTCTGGTCTTGGAGAGTAGTTTGATGTAAGTTTGGTGTGGGTGGGTCAAAAGACCTGAACGCTATTGAGCAAAAACAGTGATTTCTGAATTAATTAATTGTTAAAAATTACAAAATGCATAAAAATGATAAATAAACAGCTGTACTTCATAGGCCTGGTCTTGGAGAGTAGTTTGATGTAAGTTTGGTGTGGGTGGGTCAAAAGACCTGAACGCTATTGAGCAAAAACAGTGATTTCTGAATTAATTAATTGTTAAAAATTACAAAATGCATAAAAATTGAGAAATTAACAGCTGTGTCTCGCAGAACTGGTGTTGGAGAGTAGTCTGATGTAAGTTTGGTGTGGGTGGGTCAAGCGTGTAAAATATATTATATTTTGTTTCTGAAGAGTGAATGCGGTCGGAAATTTGTTGACGGTCCCTAAGCGAACCATGACGTCTCTGAGAAGGGGAAAACTGAGCGCAGCTGCTCAAAATCAGACTCCATGAAGCGGACTGAAGAGAGCAACGCACCCCTGAAGCCACGGAGCTCGAATATCCAACTTCCAACGTAAAACTAACTTTACCGCAGTACTCTTGCCGCGCTATTGCTTACTTAGTAGCATCGAGGCGGCGCGCACGTGCGAAAACCGGAGGGCCCGTTGTGGGGTTGGGATATAATGTTCGATCCCATGTTTTGTGTCTGTGTTTGAAAAATTAGGGACAGTCAGCGAGGGGAACTCTGACAACAAACGCTGAAACACGTTTCCTGAAGCTAAAAAGTTAGCATGCATTAAAGGCCCGGCCCCTCGCGTCGCACAAGACAGTGATGAAAAAGACACAGCGTCAATCAAACGTCTGTTAGCAACATCAACGAGGAGTCCAGGAGCACAAAGAAAATCAGCACCTAAAATAGGGACTGAGCTCGCAGCAACAACAAAGTTCCACTGAAAGTCCTAGTCATGGAAACAAACGGTCACCAACCTTTCACCAAATGTCTTGATGAGAGCCATTAGCCGCAGTTAGCAGCGGGCCACAGCCTTCAGCTAACCTGTCGGAGCCGGTCGGGGGAACGGCTCTTCTGCGAACCAGAGTCCACCAGGAACCGTCTCACCGACCGCGAGTCTTCGATGAAAAGCAGCCTTTCCTTGTCGCCATTGGCCGCGGCTGCTAGCGGGCGCTGGCGTTTCCCTGCGTCTTGAAGTTGCATGGCGGGATGCACCGTCGTGCTTTGGCGCCGAAGCGCTGGTGGTAGAAACAAAGGGCGGCGGTTCCTTTACGCCCGCGGAAAGCAATCCTTGCCACCACAGATGGCTTGTCCGGCTCTGAAGGGGGTGGCTGAAACTCGGAAGGAACGGCTGGAGTTCCAGCTTTGTTCAAGCCGTCAGTTCTCACTTGTTCTCTCTCTCTTCGCTTAGTAGTTCATACTTCTGACACCATGTTCTGTTCTCCGATATGTGTATATTCAATAAAGCCTTGAGGCTACACAGAAGCATGCGTGACACGACTCAATCTTAACAGGTACTCATTTATTACGGTCCGCCCCGAAACACAATACAGCACAAAGGTTCCTATCAACAGATAGCCTACTACACTGAGAAGGAGTGGATTAAATACATCAAGTAAGAGTCCTCTTAAAAACGGTGTCAGACTGTTTGTACCATCATCCTTTGAGTTTTACTTTCCCCTAACAAGTAAATTGACTAAATCTCAAATGCCGATTTCACAGTCTAGGCAGGTGAAGACAGGGGAGGCGGTTCCTGGTGGACTCTGGTGGTTCGCAGAAGAGCCGTTCCCCCGACCGGCTCCGACAGGTTAGCTGAAGGCCGTCAAATGCCGATTTCATCAGTCTAGGCAGGTGGAATTCCAGGTTTTCCCTCAAGTGGAAAACATTTTTGTTTGTTTTAAAGCCTCCAGGTACAGGATGAAAAAAATCAAGTCAACATTGCTCAGATTTCTCTGTAAAAGGTTCAAAAGCTGCTCAGACATTCAGATATGGCTCAGTTTTGAATCACAGAAATAATGCTGATATGGTCTTTAAAAAAACTGTGCAAGGATCTCATCAAAAAGGTAAAAAGTTCTACAACCAGTGAATACTTTCTGAAAGTTTCATTAAAATTGGTCCCGTGGACAATGCCAGCCTTTGCTCCTTCTCTTTCCTTTTTAAGTACACTTTAGAACAACACTCACCAACAGTACATTTGGGGACGGGGGTGTGAGTGTCGGGGTCTTGATTTGTTGATTTCAATTTTATTTATTTGTGTATTTATTATATATATTATTATTATTATTTTTATTATTATTATTATTATTTCTCTCTCTTACCACCCTGGTTGCCTGGCGGACATTCTGGGGGTGGGCGTTCAGGGGTTGTCCTGGGATGTGGGGGGGTTCGGGGCCTGGGAATTCGCCGTGGGAGGGGCTGGCGGTGCGCTCCCTCTGGGGCTGCTTGGGCTCGGGTGTCCTGTCCTGTCGGCAGGGCTCGGGTTGGGCCGGATCTTGGATGTCTGCTACTCTCCACCCCGGAATGAATGGGCCTACCTCCTGGGTTTGGATGTGGGCTGCCCCATGTAGGAGGCAGGTACATGTCTTGGACCTAGGGGGTATAGAGTATGCATCGGGATTATGAATGGAACGTGTCGTTTTTGTTTGTCTTTCTGTGAGTAAGGGTGAGGATGAGGGTGGGTCTGAATGAGTGTGTCTGTGTATGAATGTTTAAGTGTCAGGCTGGGACTTGGACTGCCCCCTCTCTGATACATCTGAGGCTACTTAGTGTCGCGCTCCTGCCACGTGGCCCCCTGGTGGATGTTCCTTTGCCTGCAGGCGTGCTTGGGGCCCTCACTATCTGGGGTTGGGCGCTTGGGCGTTTGTCGGCTCGACCTGGTGGCTGCCTGGTGGGGCTCTTGTCCTCTAGTCCTGTCGGGTCTGGGCCTGAGGGGTGGGCGTCCCCGGTGCCCGGGCCTTGGTGACCGGCCCTGGGGCTACGTCGGTGCGGCGGGCTCCGGCGGGGGCCTGTGAATTTGTCGCGGTTGACCCCGGGGGGTCATTGTGTGTGGTCGCTGGTGGGGTTCGTCCGGTTCTTCCCCTTGGTCGGATCTGGGGAGTGGGCGAGTGGCTCGTCCTGTTCGGGTGGCCCTGGGGACTCTGGGCTCGGGGTCCTTCCTGGCGTCTTGGGCTTTGATCGCTCCTTCGTCTGCCTCGGGCTTTGGGGGGGCGGATCTCTGATGCTTCACAGTCGCTACTAAATGTTCTATTGGAGGAACCTTATTCACTTATGCATGCTCACAACCACACACAAATGGATGCAGGGATGTATATGTAGATATATGCAGATATGTAGATGGGTATATGAATGAATATAAATGTATATGTATGTATACTGTATATATATTTGTAGGTATGGGTATGTGTATTTATAGAAATCTACTGCTAGGTCATGAATATTGTTAGTCTTTATGCATGTATGTTTCGTTGCTGTATTCTTTCATGTGCTTTGCAGGATTGCGGACGGAGGTTGGGTGTGTTTGCCTTGTGCTCTTTTTGTGGATAATTGTTGTTTTGTTGTCTTACTTTCTCTTTTCTTTCTCTCTAAAAAAAAATACATATTGGAGTGAGAGGATGGCTATAAGGTGAGAAGGGAGGCCATCTATAAATGGGGAAAAAAAAAAAAATGGTCCCGTGGTTCATGAAACATTTTGCTAACAGACAGCATATAGTTTGAAATATATGAAGGGCATGATGTAAACCAGCAAACTTGAGATCAGTTCATTCATAGAGATGGAGGGAAACGAACCACAGCTTGAGTTTCACCGGGGGTGGGTGGGGGGGAACTTTTCAGAGGAGATAAAAAGCGTTTTATGGAAAGTATTATTTTAATTTACTGTCAACAAAGAGATAATCTCAGAGCCAACACATTTTCTGTGTCTTGAGTCACAAAAACACACTTTCACGAGGCTGGAACAGTTCGTTTGCTCGTACTGTGTTGTATTTGTAGATCAATCAATATATTCTAAATGTTAAGTCTTTTGAAGGATTTTAAAGACTGAAAAGAAGCAAACTGTTCAATTAATCATGGCGGCCATGCTTGTTTTTTGGTCATTCTACCATAGTTTTTGTTTCATGAAACTGGGCTGTTGAAATGCCACAGAAAGTGGTACAGTCATCATATGCAGATTCTTTCCTGAGCGTGTGGAGCTACAAAGGGAATTGGAAAAATCTGCAGTGAGTGAAGGGTTTGCTCTGTTCTTGCTTTGTGCTGGTGCCAACGTGATTTAGCAGCCATGAAACTGGCTCTTGTTTTATTCTGTCTCTTCATCAACTGAAAAAAATGGAGCAGAGGGACGATTAAGAGTTGGTAATCTTGAGCTCCATTGTTCGCCCTCATTCAGGTGAGTAAACCTGCAGGGGAGGAAAAGTCAAGTCAAATTTATTTATAAAGCACATTTAAAAACAGCAGATGTTACCAAAGTGATTAACAATATAAAAAACAACATTTGGCAGTAATTTAAATTATTATTTTTTTAATTTAAAGCATCCAAGGAAAACACAAAACAACAAATCAAATCATACTGGGTTAAACGTCAGTGAAAACAGATGATTTTAAAAGTGAATTAAAAACAGGAAAGGAAGAGGCCTGTCGAACGTTGGGGGCAGATTGTTCCAAAAATTTTCGAGAAGCTATCCTTCTACCAGGCGGACCAGTTCTGAACGAGGTTTGGCCCAAGTGCTTTAGGAGGACGTCGAAAAGAGAAATTTCATGTTGGATGAATTATATATTTATTATTCTTATTTCTTTTCCCCAATCCATTGAATGTTTTAAGCTGCATTAAGCAAAGGAGTGACAGCCTGAACGAGCCAGATGAACAACGCGAGACTACATTTTGTTTCCTTACATTACCAAAACCTCTCTTTACTTGATACATTTTATGTATCCTTGCATGAAAGTACCGTATTATGACTTTAGAAAGTGGCTGCTCAGCTGAAATGTATTTACATGGGGTCTGGTCCCATGTGACTTGGTGGACAAGCCCCCCTAGTGGTCTGCTGAACTTTTGATTTTATTATTTTAGTTTGGAGCATCTTATTCACAAGCCTGGTTAAAACCAGACCCTGTCCTTCACTTCGCTTCGGACAAGGGTCTGGGATCTCTTAATAGAAAACCGATTCTTGCTGGAGGCGTGGCCTCTGCTGACGAACAAGACCATTGGATCTTAGAACATTTTTGAACAGGAAAAGCATTCTGCTCCCTCCCCCTCATGCCATATATGGTCTGCTTCTTCTGCTCTCGTGAACTTGAGATCTGCTCCACTCCCTGCTGCATGTCGTCTCGCTACCACTGGATATTCTGTGTTTATGGAAATAAAACGTCTTAAAAAATAAAAATAAAACCATGTAGCTCTGGTCCAGCTCACCATAAGGCCAGAAAATATGCAGGGACTCGGGCAGCAACGTAAAACCCAAGTTTAATTCTCTCGTGACAACCTGAGGCTCTTCCTCGTTCATTTCACTCAGCGGAGGGAGAGGAGGAGGGAGGAGGGAGCGATTACTTGACTTTTTACAAAAAAAACTCCAGAAAACTCCAGATAAGGGATTAAGAAGGGGAAATTAATACATTTGTGTCAGATATAAAACAGTCCTGCATCGCTTTGAATAAGAACATGCGGGTGCTCGCTGGCTGCGCGCTGGGACAGGACAGGTGGGGGCGTGGGTTAGGGGCCAAAAGCTCCGCTCCTTCTGTTCTCTGATTGGTCCGGTCAAAAATCTACCGGAGAAATCCTTGTGGATGGGAGAAGTCCCAGACTGAGCAGTGAAGGGAAATGAGAATTGAGCGGAGCTGCGTAGGAGGGCGAGGGCCAGGCTACTTATTCACAGTTGTTTAGGTGTTTTTAGTATTTGCTGCACTTTTTCTTTGTTTTTATTTTTGGGTTCTGTGTTTCTTTATCTATTTTCTGTGATTTCAGATTTCTTCTGCTGCTTTTTTTTAAATGGTTGTGTAAAGATATAAGGAGGTCAATATTAACACTGACCTCTTTACCTTAATTAATTTACTTATTCAGATTGAATAGTAAATTCACGGATTCTTTTCTTTTTCAGTTTACCCAATATTTCTGTGATCTTTATGATAGATAAATAAACCATAAAGCCATTAAGTGACAGAAACGTTGATTTTAGTTTGGTATGCCAGGAGACACTACCATTTATTTAAAATAAATCATCTAAAATTAACATCATTACACTTGATTGATAGATTTCACTTTCTTGCAATTTAACACGTCAGCACATTTAAATTGCAACACAACAGACATAAATACGGATGTTAATATACTTAGTCTGTGGCTCTTTAGCTTAAAATGTAGTTACCAGCTTAGAAATTAAGAGAGGGAGAGGTTGAAGAATGAGGAAGAAAGTGAAGTTTAAGGAATTATCTATTTTGAGTTTAACCAGAAATGACACTCCTCCGTACGAGAACCAGCTCGACTTCACAGCACGATCCAAGAAACCGCAACTCTGTACCTGTTTGGACATCCGTCTCGTTTGGTAGAGTTGAGGAGCAGTCTGAGCCTCACAGGTTTTGGGCCTATGAAGTCCGGTGTACCTCGGTGTGTTCATGGATTCACGTGTCGTGACGCCTGCCTTCTTCGTCAAAGATAGTAGCAGCTTCTGGGTTAGTTTCAAAATAAAGCTTTCCTCAAGAAAGTCATAGAGAGCTTTTGCTCGGTGAACTGGATGGAGACGTCCATCAGTTCCACTGATAAGTTGGTCTTTGGCGTATGACTGCAGCTTAAATCAGCTTCTAAAGAAGGGACATGATAGTTCTTGTTGTCCGATCCAACTCTCAAGCGTTCACATCCCTGCCAACTCTGAAGCGTTCCGTAAACAAACGCTTTTACTAAAAATGTTGAGATTAGAACACAGTTTCCTCATTGGTCCGTGGACCAAGCGAGGGGAGTTAGAGACACGTCAAAGACTTCACTTTAACGTTATCTGCAATTCAAGGTGAAATTCAGAGCAGAGAGAAATTGTTTAGGAAAAGTGTCTGAGTGAGGAGACTTTCAGACGCTAGTGAGAGTTTTAGCTGAAACTCAACAAAAACAACTTCTGAGCAAGTCAGTTTGACATATTATCTGAACTCTGACATCGTTACCCCCAATTTACATTACATGCGTTCCGGCTCCGGTCCGCTCCGGTCGGACCTCCGCAGCAAATACGCACCCATTATAATCAATGAGAGCGTTTACACTGGCTCCGCACGGCGGCGGCGAGCGGACGGCAGTCCGTCAAAATTAGAAACCGATCCTATTTCTGCCGGACGCCGGAGCTGTGCCGGAGTCAACTTTTAAAGATTACGTCGCACCAACAGGAAAAGGAACGAGCACAACATCCGTATTTACAAAATAAAATCACCACGGGCGGACTAATCCTAGCTCTATACGGATTTATTTGTACAAAAATGCTGTCAAACTATCATTTATGACTACGCCTACAAACGCAATACAAGAAATAAAAAAATAAAGTATTTTATTCTGAAATGTAATACATCACTTCCTGTTGCTCAAACCATGTCCTGTCGCTCATTTACGAGAGAAGATCAAGGCAGCAGTCTCTACTGTTGTTCTCCTTCTTCCACCGAATGAATTGTTTTGTTCTGACTTCATTATTTATCACTTGATTTATCGCGCGATCTCGCAATTCCCGCGCATGCGTCTCGGAGCGGCGCATCCAGGCGGACCAGAGCGGAGCGGAGGTAGTGTAAACTGGACTTGAAACGCTCAGCTGCGACCTGCGGAGCGGGGCGGAGCCGGAACGCATGTAGTGTAAATTTGGCGTTAGACACCTTCTCTTGCAGAAGTGACAGAGTAATGCTTCACATTTAAAGAATAACACAGCATATACATATGTGATCATAAGACATATTGTAAATTACAACACTACTGCTCATGAATAAACACACGTGATGCTCTGATTATATTTGTATTAGAACAAAATCAAAGATAGAAATAGTCTCTTTTTGAGTGAATCTGTCCTTTGATTTAAACTAATAAAATAAATTGTGTTAAATGTCAGATTACTGAAAGGTCAGTAAAGGTCATCTCTGGAACAGTTCAAAAATACACAGGTGTATCAGAGCGGACACGGTCATGCCCACTACAGTTGTTTATTTTGGAGTTTGCATCACTTATGTGTTTGCTGTGCATATTAACTCTTTGCAGCTTGTTTGCACCTGTCACCCACTGTGGAGGCAGGACTCCTCAACGACTAGTCGTGAAAGACGTACCTCTTCTGAGGCAAATTGAACTAGACTTTAATAGCCTATATGCCACGGGTACTGGTGACGTACTTCCATTAAAATATGACTCACACGCTTCACTTCCGGCTCTCATCAACTACTGTTGTTGTTAGCGGTAGCTTCTAGAACTAGACCATGTAAAAGACACAAAAGGTAAATTATCTGCGAGCTACTGGTACAACAAGAGAGATTTGTTGTGTGCCGTTGTGTCCAGTGAATAGCAGGTACAATAGAGCGCTTAGTTTTTTATATTTTAATGCCACAGTTCGTGGCTAACCGAGTTAGCCTTAAAGCTAACACTCGGTTGTAGCCGGCGTTTTAAACCTCAGAATATTCAAGAGCCAGCATCAAACAGTGGTTAAAAAGGAGCTGTACCTGCATTGTTCCAGTGGAATAATTCTCCCTTCCACTTCCATGACCGGGGCTTTGGGAGAAGCAGCAGAGAGGACAGCGAGGAGGAGGAGAACACAGCAGCTGCAGCTCAGTAAGAAACACGATTATCACTCGACTCCACACCCTGCACTTGTAGATTTAATGTTGGAGTCATGATGAGTGATTTAATAAAAGTTTGTAACTACATACTTTTAAAATAATATTCAGATTTTAACATATGTTTTCTAATCTGTAAATATGTTTGTAAACTCTTAGTAACTTCAGGGCTGTTACACCTCTGAAATATTCTCTGCTGTTTCCTTTAATATGAAACCAGAACTGTTTCACTCCAATTAAACATTTAATTTCCTGAGATGTAATTAATTTATTTTAAAGCATAACTCTCATAAAGAGTTCTCCGTTTGGTTTTTTACTTGTAGGTAAATATGAACACTTGTTTTTTTTTTCCAGGTTTGCATCATCTGACCTCCTGATGTGTTTCTGGCCCATGACTGCTCTGCTCTGCCATTCATGGTCGGTGTTCACCAAGAACTGAGAGGAACTCCCCATCAAGTTCAACTTGTGTTTATTTGTCTTATACAGGTTAACACAGAGTTAACAGTACAATGAAGTGCTCAGGATGAGAAGAGCAGATTTGACTTGCTAAAAATCAAAGAACAAACTACTGTACGTATACTAAAAGCATGCACAGTGAAAAAGTAATTATAATATTCACAAAGTCCTGAAGAGAGACGGATATAACAATGCAGCAGGATGAATTTGAATGAACTACTGCAAGTATTTCAAGCTAGTAATATAAGCTAACATGCACATAAAGTTTTAAATATATATATAATATATATATATATATATATATATAAATATATACACATACAGTATATATAATAATAATATATTATTATATGATGATATATTTAAAACTTTATGTGCATATATATGTATGCACATAATCAACATTACACAGGTTGTGTGACAGGTTATTGCACAAGTAGTGACATTGAGATTTAATTATTAGTTATTACCAGTTGTTCAGTGTTATTTATTGATTATTTAACCACACCACCCCGTCAACCCATACCCTGCAGCCCGTTGAGTTCTTCCTGTTCTTAAATGACCTTGGATCAAAGCAACGGGACCTTGCTGACCCGTACGGTGTCCATCAGTCCACGGTCAGACGGATTTTCACAGCAACTTTTTATTGACAGTACTCGGCTCTACCTGAAGAGCAGATACATAAAAATCTACCTGCAGACTTCAAGGACTACCCTGACACTACAGTCACACTACTTACTACTTGTAAGAAAATAAAATGTTCAAAACATTCTGACTTTTGTCTTCATTGATGTATTATCACCCAAAAAAAATGTGTACTGTATTTTGGTTTAAGACAGGCTTAGAGTCCAGTTTTAGCCATTTTATTAAAAAGAAATTTGATGATGATGTTACATTACTGTACAAAACGTATGAGTCAAGCTAAATGAGGCACAATATTTAAACACTGTTTAAATTATATTATTATTATTACATCTTCTGACTAACTCCCAGCTTCCTCGACTGCTTTTGGAGATTTAAAAACATGTAATCAGTCAGATTACAGTGCCTCAGTGGAACAACTTGTTTGTATTTGGTGTTTGGATCCAATCTCAGCTCCTCACTGCTTCCCTCATGTTTGAGCTGTAGCGGTGGTGTCTTCCCACGTCTCACAAACATCTAGGCTGGACCAGGGGTTCCCTCATCATCACCAACACCTGCCGTGTCCTGTGCAGTGAAAGAAAACATCTCTTATTAAGGCCTGCTACAAACAGTGATTTAACAGGTTTGACTTCAGCTCAACTTTTGTAAACAAACTTGAATTAAAATAACTTTTGTTTCTAAATCTGCTCTAAATCTCCTGCCTCCTTGTTTGAAACTGAACTGTCAGGTGGCTTTGACTCAAACAGTGGGGCTTCTGGCTCTTCCTCATGGACTGTAAACACTCAGCCCTAACTGACTTCTCCTGCCTCCTTGTTTGAAACTAACATTTGTGTTAATAAGAAAACATTGTACAGACAAAACACGTTTACTCAACAGATTAGCAAGGCTAACTATGTTAGCTGTGTTAGCCTACGAGGCAGTTTGGTGAACTGAAAACAAATACAGACTTACCTTCATATTTATTTATGTAGTTGGACACAAAGCTTAAAGCTGACATCATCTTTTAACTTTCCATTACATGGCACAACATATATATATTAAGATTGACCTCTGATCGTTTTTGCTAAAACAATGTTAAAGGAGAAATGAAAAGTGTTTTTAAGCTAATAGTAGTCTAATGAAAAGCATAAAATAAGCTTGTTGAGAAATTTTCACAAGTCAAAAATGTCATCCTAACTCAAATTTAGACTTTGCAAAGTGAAAAAATTCTCATCTGGTGTTTTTGACCCCCCTCCCCCTGCCTGCTCTCCGTCCCCTGAATATGACATAGGCAGTGCAATGGTCGTCCCTCATACAGTAATATTAGTGTGTGTATCTAGTTGTGGACAAAAAGATTTCAGTGTGTAGCAATTAGGGATGCAGCAAAAAAAATCTATTTTTTAAAGAATCAAGATTCTTAGTCCTGGCGATTCAGAATCGATTCTAAAAGCCCCAAAATCGATTTTAAAACTTTTTTTAAAATTTATATTGTATTTTTACCGCTCCTGTGCATTCGGCCGCTGTAGAATTTTGGCCGTGTAGGGCCACCGTAGTTAGTTAGCCAGGCAGCTCCCTGCTAGCAAGGAGGGAGACAGCATGTTTCAACTTGCTCCTTCATCTTTAAAAATCATTTTAGATCCTACTATGTTCTGGGGAAGACAGAGCTTAACAAGACATTGGTAACTGTTTCAGGACATTTTCAACACCCCCATTTCCACGTTAGCATACGGCGCTAGCATGCTAACGTTAGCATGCGGCGGCTAACGCACAGCTATTCGTATTTCCAGGATAGAAATGCCCATTAATGCACTAAATCACCAAACTGTTTTTGACAAACTAAAGTGATATCCTTCAGATTCAAAAAAGTCTTCTGCTTCCATTTTAAATGACAGACAGGAGGACAGTAATGATGGGTTTATAGCTTCAGTGTTATTGTAAGATAGCAAAGGAGGTCTTAATTGTGTCATAAAAGTGCGTCCAGAAAATGACTACAGAAATCACTGCACTTCAGCATGTAGCAGGAAAAATGTAAAAAACTATTTCTTTAAGCTACTGACTTGAAAAAAGCATACTAAGTATGTTTATGTGTGTTGTTTACTATATGAAATTCTTGTTATATCGATTTTTTCAGATTTGATTACATTTCTCCTTTAAATTAATTAAAATTCCTCTCAAAAATAGTGTAAAATTAGCGCCCTTTTTTTTTTACATGATAAATACTATTTTCCCGTCGCGCGATTATGACGTCAGACACAGACGAAGATGCAAACGCATCCGTCCGATTTAGCCATTTATAACTTTATGTTTCAGAGAAGCCAAAGTTATTTCGAGTAAACAGCAGGTTATAATTTTTTTTCAGTTCTTGGCATAAACCAACACAGACATGTTCCCGTTTTTAGTGTTTTACATGCTTTATATTAGTAGCTGTATTATGATGCGAAGCCACGGAGCTCCCAGGCGGGAGCTGAAACAGCTGCCGTAATCAGTGCGCACAACCCGGCATGAAAAAGAAAAACACACCGCTGGCTGAAGCCCTGAGCTCGATGGAATGTCCGGCGTAAAACTAACTTGACCGCGGTTTAATGTGACGCAGATGTGTTTATATAGCTCTGCTCTGCAAACATTGAACGTTGTTGTCTTGCGGTGTTGAGTGTAAAATATTTCCGTGACACAACGCACATGTTACGATGAAAAGTCGGCTAGCTGCTAGCATGCACTCACCAGTGTTGTCCGAATCGATCTTGCCACAGGAACAAGCGTCCAAGCTCCATGTAAACAATCCATCTTGCAACAGGAACAAGCGTCCAGCTCCATGTAAACAATCCATCTTGCAACAGGAACAAGCGTCCAGCTCCATGTAAACAATCCATGAACAAACGACCCGCTCTTTCCAAACGATGTCAAAACAAACCCAACAGAGTACTCAGTCAGCCCCTCACGCTTGTAGCTGCCTGCAAACTATGAACTGGATTTCCTGAATGTGAGGCGGGTCTTGTTACTCTGGGTTCATGAGACACGCCTCCGTTCAGGAAATCCATTCCATAGTTTGAAGCCAACGTGCATCATGGGTTGGATCGATACGTAAACAAGGCTGGTATCGGTATGTGCCATGAGCATTGGTTCCGCTTCTGCTCGGAGGGCGGGCCAGGGTCCATCTTACACGGGCACGGGCCCGTGAGTAGAACCGCCACAGACTTTGGCTTCTCTGAAGACAAACCGCTAAAATATAACGTTTTAAATGGCTAAATTGGACGGATGCCTTTGCATCTTCGTCCATTGTATCAATGTGCGCAGTTGACGGAGTCTGTGTCTGACGTCATAATCGCGCGACGGGAAAATCCATATTTATCATGTGAAAAATAGGCGCTAATTTTAAACTATTTTTGAGAGGAATTTTAATTAATTTAACATTGTTTTGGCAAAAACGATCAGAGGTCAATCTTAATATATGTATATATATATATGTTGTGCCATTTTATGGAAAGTCAAAAGATGATTTCAGTGGAGCTTTAAATCCTTTATCCTTCTTAGATGTGGGCGCTTTAGAGGTCTGAATTATTCTGTAGACATTATTAACAGTGACTGTCGGCAAGTCCTGCAGAGATCTCGTGAAGAACGCCATCGCTAACACTGTGTTGACAGCAAACCGGAAGTGCGTCTTACGGGTGAAGAATGCGGAAGTGCTGTAACGGAAGTCCGTGGCATATAGCCTATAGAAGCTCTAATAAAAAAGTGAACCATCATCAAGTGGTCGAATATAAAAACCAAAAGTTTGGTAACAAAGGTACAAAGAAAAAATATTGCAGAAAGGAATGTGTTATTTTATATGAGATGAGATTAAAAAAGACAAAGCAACAGTTATTATTTACAGCTAAACTGTTTTCATCTGGTGTGGATTTTCATGTGTCTGTTTAAATGTGACTTCTGTCCAAACCTTTGTCCACAAAGATCACAAGCAAATGCTTTCTGTCCTGTGTGGACTATCATGTGTGAGTTTAAACTTGACTTCTGTCCAAACCTTTGTCCACAAAGATCACAAGCAAATGCTTTCTGTCCTGTGTGGACTATCATGTGTGAGTTTAAACTTGACTTCTGTCCAAACCTTTGTCCACAAAGATCACAAGCAAATGCTTTCTGTCCTGTGTGGACTATCATGTGTGAGTTTAAATTTGACTTCTTTCCAAACCTGCGTCCACAAAGATCACAAGCAAATGCTTTCTGTCCTGTGTGGACTATCATGTGTGAGTTTAAATTTGACTTCTGTCCAAACCTTTGTCCACAAAGATCACAAGCAAATGCTTTCTGTCCTGTGTGGACTATCATGTGTTTGTTTAAATCTGACTTATGTCCAAACCTTTGTCCACAAAGATCACAAACAAATGCTTTATGTCCTGTGTGGACTATCAAGTGTGAGTTTAAATGTGACTTCTGTCCAAACCTTTGTCCACAAAGACCACAAACAAATGCTTTATGTCCTGTGTGGACTATCATGTGTGAGTTTAAACTTGACTTCTGTCCAAACCTTTGTCCACAAAGATCACAAGCAAATGCTTTCTGTCCTCCTGTGTGGACTATCAAGTGTGAGTTTAAACTTGACTTCTGTCCAAACCTTTGTCCACAAACAAATGCTTTCTGTCCTGTGTGGACTATCATGTGTGAGTTTAAATGTGACTTTCGTCCAAACCTTTGTCCACAAAGATCACAAGCAAATGCTTTCTGTCCTGTGTGGACTATCATGTGTGAGTTTAAACTTGACTTCCGTCCAAACCTTTGTCCACAAAGATCACAAGCAAATGCTTTCTGTCCTGTGTGGACTATCATGTGGTTGTTTAAACTTGAATTATGTCCAAACCTGCGTCCACAAAGATCACAAGCAAATGCTTTCTGTCCTGTGTGGACTATCATGTGTGTCTTTAGATCCCCCTTACGGTTAAATATTTTTCCGCAGTCTTCACAACTAAATGAGTTCTGTCTTGACTGTTTTTTCTTGATTGAGCCTCCAGTTTTCTTCACTTTTAAACGTTCCTCGATAACCAAACAACTTGAAGACGTCACTGACTGACTCGTCTTGTGAAATTGTTTCCCATGCTCAGTGAAGCTGCAAGATTTGTTGACAGTGTTTACATCTGACTCAGGAGCTCTGCTCTCCTTCCAGTCTTTGTCACCGTCTTCAGGTTCTGACCCAGAGTCTGATAAGTCTTTTAGCTGAGAGTCAGAGTCCTTCACCTCATCACCTTCATCATCCTCACTGACTTCAGTCTCTGAAGAGCTGCAATCATCTCCATAAGTATTTAGATCTGGGTTCCTGGTAGTTTCTCCTTCTCCACAGTCCTCTCCACCAGTTGCTGCTTTCATCTGGTCAGCTGAGCTGCTGGTTGGAAGATCTTCCTCTTTTACTTGGTGCTGATGAAGCTGTAAAAACAGAGGCTTCTCTTCATCTTCCTCATTCTTCCAAGGAACAGCAGTGAATGCAAACCCGGTGTCATCAGTCTCCTTTTTCACACAAAACTGCTCTCCCTCTTGACTGGTCCACAGTTCCTCCTCTTCCTCCTTTATGTTGAGGGTCACTGGATCCTGTATGTCCACACCAAGCATCCGTACTTCAGGAGCTTCTTCTTTAATCAGCACCTTCTGCTGAACATCTGCAGGGACCACTGAAAACATGAACATCAGGCACAATTATAACTTAATATTCACACATACAGTGGTGCTTGAAAGTTTGTGAAGCCTTTAAAACTTTCTAAATTTCTGCATAAAAATGACCTAAAACATCATGAGGTTTTCGCACAAGTCCTAAAAGTAGATAAACAGAACCAAGTTAAACAAATGAGAAACATTTTTTATACTTGGTCATTTATTTATTGAGGAAAAATATCTAATATTACATGTTTTTTTCCTGAGATTTGGCAAGCTGTTTGATCAATAATGCAATACCGTTTTTTCCTCCCTATATGTCAACGTTTTTTTGGCATAATTACATGTCCTGCGACTTATAGGCCGAAGCCACATATTTATGGATTTTCCCCCATATTTATAAACCAGCAGCACGGTGGCTCAACTGGTAAAGCTGCTGCCTCTCAGCGAGCAGGTTCCCGGTTCAAATCCTGGTCAGGGGGCCTTTCTGGGTGGAGTTTGCATGTTCTCTCCGTACATGAGTGGTTTTCTCCAGGTACTCCAGACCAAAAACATGCATGTTAGACTGATTGGTAACTCTAATGCCCCTTTTCCACTTACCGGCCCAGAGCGGCTCAGTCTGGTCCGGTCTGGTTCAGTTCGGCTCACATGTAGGTTTTGTTTCCATTCACTACTGCAACCCTTCTGTGGGCGGGGTGTAGAATCTCACTCGTCCTACCACGTGGTGGCGGTAGTGTTACCTCAAGCTATTTACTAGCCACCACTAAACATTAGAAGAAGAACACCCTGCAGGACCTTGTCTCACCACCTGTTGGCGGTAATGTCCCTTGAGCTATTTAATGCTCTGATCTTACTTTTATTGCCTTTTCAGCTTGTTTTAAACCCCTGTGTTTTCCATTTTCTTTCTTTATAATAAAGATTATTCTCATATATGTACAAGGTTCCTGTTAAGATTGCTTAACACATTGATTGCACTGCCCTGTAATCAGTTAAACTATTTTTACAGTAAGGTACAGATTAGGAATTAATTAGGTTTCAATTGGCCCTGTAATATTAAATGTTTGTATTTCATTAAATTTAAACTGTAATATTTTGTCAGGGATAATTCAAAGTCAAATGCAAATGGATAATTTGGTTTAAACTGTCCCATAAACATTAAAAGCATGTTTCTTTAAACGTAAAAACAAAGTATTAATAATTAAATGTTTGTTGATCAGGAAACTCGTTTGGGCATCCAAGAACAGCTTCATCGGGGTTCATGATGACGTCTGTGCATCCTTGGAAAAGCTGCTGCACCACGACCCGACATCAGGAAGGATGGATGGATGGGTTCATGTTGACATCTGTGCATCCTGGCAAAAGCTGCTGCACCACGACCCGACATCAGGAAGGATGGATGGATGGATGGGTTGATGTTGACATCTGTGCATCCTTGGAAAAGCTGCACTACCCATGACACGACATCAGGAAGGATGGATGGATGGCTGTTCAAATCTAATAATCTTTTTTCTTATGATTCTTTAAAGGGTAAATGCAAATGGAAAATTAACTTCCAGTATGTTTTTAAACAAACACTATACTGTACACACTTAACATTGTAAAATATGTTTAGGAAATTATTGTTCAATGACACCACTTAAGAAAAAAAAGTTTATTATGAAAACTAAGCACAAAAATAAATACTGCACCTAAATGATTTTTTTCTCGTTGTTTCATGTGCTTCCTCCAGAAGACAAAAGTTGACCAATTCTGGTGTTGACTTCTTCCTTTTAACTGTAAAAAAAGAAAAACATGGTTACCGGTAATTCAGTCTAGAAACAGTTTTATATGTACAGTAGATATATTTTATAAGATATATGTAAGATATATATACATATATCAAATATATCAGAAACCACAAAGCAGATATTTTTCAAACCAACACAGTGTAATCACAACATGTTTATGTTCACACTGTAAGCTGTTGGAGTTATCTGAATTAAAATTCGATTTTTAATAGACATAAGTGTGTCGACCTAGCTTATTTTTTTTCTACTAGTATTTAACACATATCTTATACCTCAGAAACCACAAAGCAGATATTTTTCAAGTGTAATCACAACATGTTTATGTGCATACTGTAAGCTGTTGGAGTTATTTGAATTAAAATTCGATTTTTTACGATTTATTTTCGTAGCACATGTGATAGGTTTGGAAGAAGTCAAAACAAATCTATTTAAATCCAGCAGATTTGACCACAACGTGACATTATTAAGGACTTGTTCACCTGAGGAACCCTCGTGGTATAAAGCCAGCTATGACATATATATTTTTTAAGCTTTTATTTAGCTACATTAAAAGAAAGAACGCCGATCGATAGAAATAAAGCCGGCTCAAATGCGCACATGGCGAAACTACTTTTTTTAATCCTAATTTATTAAGGAATAGTTCAGCTTAAGACACATCTTTGCTATAGTTTTAAATACAAATAATTGTTTTTACCGTGTTAATCTTGTAAAGTCCTTCCGTGTTTGTTCCCTCGCAGCAGCAGCCACTTCCTGAAACTCCGTGGCAGGAGGCTGGGCTGGAAGTCCCCCTCCTCCCCACCGCTCACTCCCCCACGGCTCGCTCGCTTCCAGCCAGCCTGGACCCTGCTCTGAGATGGGTCTGGAATGTTGGTGCGGTGCGGCGCACATGTGAGGTGGAAATGCTGTCCAACGCGCGCTTGGCACGCAAATATGACGTCACAATCGACCCGCGCCACCAAGTGGAAAAGGGGCATAAATTGTCCCTAGGTGGAAGTGCAAGAGTGAATGGTTGTTTGTCTCATTTGTCTCCATGTGGCCCTGTGATGGACTTGCGAATAGTCCAGGGTATACCCTGCCCATCGCACAGTGATTGCTGGACATGGGCACTGGCGATCCCTGTGACCCAAAATGGAAGAAGCGGGTAAAAGATAATGGATGGATGGTTCTATTTCATATAAGCTCTGCCCTTTAGGCCAGTCGCTAGTGGGTATTCCCCCGTACATCAGCGCGTACTGAAAACTTTAGTCCACGCCCACCTGCTGTGGGCTCAGCCCGTCCGTATAAATTATGGTGACGCGGGAAAATTGGCTCCCCATTTTTCTTCATCCAGCGAGCACTGTTTAAAGAAGAAGATAAGTCGTCGTTCAGCTCCGACACCACCCGCCCCACCTCCCGCTGCCGCCCCCTGTGAGCTCCTTTCTTCCAGAAGAGAGACAGACGAGCGGCCCGGTCAGGCTAACAAGCTACAGGCTAATGTCGAGGTTTTTCTCTGTGGCAGAAAACTACTCGCTGAACGACGCCATCGCCTTTTGCTCTCGTCAGAACCGCAAAGCGAATCGAATGTTTTCGTCGGAAAAGGCGATGCTAACAGTAGCCCCTCTGCTCTCCCTCCTGGAGTGCATGATGGCGGCGGCTAACAGATGTCACCGGGAAAGCTTTTTCAGGCAACATAGCCGCAAGAAGTTGGTGAGTGATGTCTTTATTTATTTATTTAAAACCACAACCAGGAAAAAAACGGTTCCTTGTGGCGTTGTTTTTTGCATGAAAAGCTACAGAAAGCGCACATCGGCTGTTAGCGCAATTATAAGGCCTGCTAAAGCGATGCTAACCGTAGCCTTTCTGCTCTCCCCCTTGGAGTGCATGATAGCGGCGGCTAACAGATGTCACCGGGAAAGTTTTTCAGGCAACATAGCCGCAAAAAGTGGTGAGTGATGTCTTTATTTAATTATTAAAACACGACCAGGAAGGAAACTGTTCTTTATGGCGTTGATTTGTGCATGAAAGGCTACAGAAAGCGCATGCCTGCTGTTAGAGCAATTATAGGGCCTGTTAATTTTACGTACTACATGCAGCCTTTATTGGTTAAAATTAGCCTGCATGAAACGTGTGTGGTGCACACACGCCGCTGAGTTGCTCTATAAACACCCTAAGAGGCATGGTCAAGCGAATGCTCAACCACCTCAGGGTTTTTTTCCTATGCTGGTGACCGCTCCGCTACCAGCTGCAGGCGCTCTCCTCCTGAAAACTGCCCTGCATATTCAGGAGGCTGAGCTAGCACTAAGGGATTTTCTCTGTCCCTCTTCCTTCCCCGCCCCATCGAATGATCTGGCAGGAAGGTTTTTTGGCGCTGTCCCGGCTCATCGCCCAGACCCTATCTGGCCTTCTTTTCCAGCTGTGACATCACACTGGAACGAGGCTGCAATTGGACCGGACAAGATGATGGCTCCCGTTCTTTATTACCAGAGTGGACGGGTTTTCAACTGCAGGTGTTCTCCTGAATCTGCCCAGCATACACAAGGATGGTGAGCTAACGCTAAGGGATTCTTTCTGTCCCTCTTCCTTCCCCGCCCCATCGAATGATCTGGCGGGAAGGCTTTTGGCGCTGCCCCAGCTCGGCGCCCAGACCCTATCTGGCCCTCCTTTCCAGCTGTGACGCCACACTGGAACGAGGCTGCAACTGGGCCCGGAAAGCTGATGACTTCCGTCCTCCATCACCAGAGTTGATGGTTTTTCAGCTGCAGGCGCTCTCCTCCTGAAACTGCCCGGCATAAATAAGAAGGCTGAGCTAGCGCTAAGGGATTGTTTCTGTCCCTCTTCCTTCCCCGCCCCATTGGATGTTCTAGCGGGAAGGGTTTTTGGCGTTGTCCCAGCTCGTCGCCCAGACCCTATCTGGCCCTCCTTCCCAGCTGTGATGTCACACTGGAACGAGGCTGCAACTGGGCCCGGCAAGCTGATGACTCCCCGTCCCCACCTTCGCCTCCATCACCAGAGTGGACGGGTTTACAGAGCGGATTTTCCCTCGGTTTCCTCCTCTGGAGCCAAGCCTTACGGAGGCGTTTTCGGTGCTAAGGCTTCCAGAATGGACAAGCGACCGGTCCCTCCAGGAAAGTTTGCCCAAACGATCATTCAGCTCTCAAACCGAGCTCACCAATGTTTGTTTCAGGCGGCGGCGAACAACAATATCGCCCTGCTGGCCCTCAGCATCTCGAAGAGGCTGAAGGAAGCAGACATGCCGGAAGAGACACAGAGCTCCCTCTGTAAGGTCGCCAACGTCATTTGAACCTTTGCGCCACATCCACGGTCTGCGTTTCCCGCATCGCCGCATGGATGACAATGATCCAGAGGACCACCTGGCCCCGCTTCGCTAGTGGCAGCCCAAGAAATGACTCCTGTGATCTTTTGATTTCTGGATCTATTAAATCATTTAATCAAATCAGGGACAAGAGTAACATTCCTCAAAAAGATTTTTACAAATACAGGTATTCCCCGATTTACGAGCGAGATCCGTCACAAGGAGGCGCTCGTAAACCGGAAATCTCGTAATTTGGAACGGCCGCCATTTCTCTCGTAAACCCGGAAGTCCGCTCGTAAATTTCGCCAGCGCACCTAAAAACACTCTATTTTCATCTAAAAACTACTTTTGAGTGCATAAAAATGATCGGAAACGTGTGTTTATATGCTTAACTTGCTAACTGTAGTGAAAAAACACATGAAAACTCAGTATTTTTTTCGTTTTTTCCAAAAATTCAACCCGGAAGTCCGCTCGTAAATTTCGCCAGCGCACCTAAAAACACTCTATTTTCATCTAAAAACTACTTTTGAGTGCATAAAAATGATCGGAAACGTGTGTTTATATGCTTAACTTGCTAACTGTAGTGAAAAAACACATGAAAACTCAGTATTTTTTTCGTTTTTTCCAAAAATTCAACCCGGAAGTCCGCTCGTAAATTTCGCCAGCGCACCTAAAAACACTCTATTTTCATCTAAAAACTACTTTTGAGTGCATAAAAATGATCGGAAACGTGTGTTTATATGCTTAACTTGCTAACTGTAGTGAAAAAACACATGAAAACTCAGTATTTTTTTCGTTTTTTCCAAAAATTCGCAGCTCGTAAGTCTGGAACCTCGCAGATCAGAGCGCTCGTAATTCGGGGACTACCTGTACCTTCAAATACGGCATTATATGGAGTCATTGTTTAGGTCTAATGCTTTTCGTAGGGAGTTGAAGAAGAACAGGGAACAGGTGGAAGAGAACTTGGAAAGGTGGAGGTATGCACTTGAAAGAAGAGGAATGAAAGTCAGCCGTAGTAAGACAGAGTACATGTGTGTGAATGAGAGGGAGGCCAGTGGAACAGTGAGGCTACAAGGAGCAGAGGTCACAAAGGTGCAGAACTTCAAGTACTTGGGGTCCACTGTCCAGGAAACAGTTTCCTACATCAGGGAATCTCAAGACTTTAATCGCTGCTAGAACAAAACTAAATATGGACCATACCCGCCATGCCCAGAAGCTGTTACTTTAACAGAAATATTACGAATTCGGTAATAAGTCAAGCTGTTTGCTTGCCTATCAATTAAAGAAACAAATTAATGATCGCTCTATTAACAGGATAAGAACATGCAACGGGGACGTTACTTGTGATCCGTCTGCATCAATACTTTTATAAAACTCTTTACACGGCTGGTAAAACTGAGTCAGATATCGGTTCCTATTTAGATGGTATTCTCTTGCCCTCATTTTCAGAAGAGGCTCGCTCTGCCCTTGATGCTGCCTTTACTCCTGAGGAGGTCTGGATGGCAATCCAATCGATATCGACTGGAAAGTGCCCTGGTCCAGATGGATTCCCATTGGAATTTTATAAGAAGTTCTGGCCCGAGATCCAAAGGTGGGCACAGACCGCTAGAGAGCGCTAATCCGCTTACAGTGGACCTAAACGTTTTGTCAGCGTTTTTATGGTTTGACTAACTTTTATAATTCATAAGCGGATTTGTGCTATTTTTATTTAAAATGCAGTACCGCTAATAACTAATTATCTATCAGTAAAAACCAATAAACTTATTTACATGCTCTTATGCTGGCTCCGTAGCGTGTTTTACCTTTTTCCCCCCTTGGTGAGGGAACAGTCTGCTCCCTCACCGTAAAGAGCAGAGAGGAGGGAGGGTTGGAGGGGGAGCAGAGCGGAGAACAGGCTCGGATTTACCATGTAGGCAAATGATGCCGTTGCTTGGGGATCCCAATCAGCAGGGGCCCCGCCCCGGCCAGTCACCTGCATCCCTAACATTGATCCTGCTTGTTAATGTACATTTAACATAAAAATTATTATAGTTACGATGAAAACGATCATTAAAACGCAATACAAAAACCGGTCGATTTCTGTATCCCCCTGCTGAAAATGGACTATTCCATCTTGACATCTTCCGGGTCAGAGGTGAACTTGGATGCTAACGTTGTGGCTAGCTGTTTGTGCTCGGTGTCTTCATAAATCCGCAGAGAACCCCGCTGTTTCAAGCCAAATTAATGCGGCCGGAGGATTTTATTGTGTGTTCTGTGTCCACCACTCGACGGTGAGTTTGTTTTATGTATTTGGGTTCGTTTTATGTAGAAATGCCGTGGCGACACGCCCGTGTATTTGAGATTTAAAAGTGGTAAAAGATCATTCTCATTTGTTAATTTCCTGGCCGAATAGAATATATGTACGTAAAGTATTAAATAAATCCTTTGATTTTTGTAATTTCATCCTTTTAGGATCATTTTAGTTACTTTTCATTAAATCTGTTGACTGCCTATAGAAATTTTGATAACAGTTTAGTCCTGTGTATAAAGTAATGCTAATTTTTGTTTTGTTTATGACCTTGTTTAGGTCAGGGTTTTTTTCACCCCCTGTTCCCACCCAGGATGGCATTGGCAAGCTACCGGACCACCACAGCTGTGCGGTAGGACTTAAATTGCACCAAACTATTTGTTTTTTTCTGGACATATTACCCTGGATCATGAACTACAAACTACCAGATTATTGATTGATGGACCTTTAATCATCCGGGATTCAAGAACTGATTTAAAATAGAAAAAAAAAGAACTCTTGGGTGTAATCAGGGTCTGTTTTGTTGTGTGTATTTTGTCTATTGGTTATACTCAAAGAAAATGATTATTATTACAAACAATATTATTATAAATACCTTCCTGTCTATTGGTTATACTCAAAGAAAATGATTATTATTACAAACAATATTATTATAAATACCTTCCTAAGTCTATAGTACAATACAAACAACTTAAAACTTGCTTCTTGTCTGATGGTGTTTTATTTTAGAATTAGCGGTTTAGAATTAGCTTCCCCTAATTTTCATAAGACATTAGTGCTTTTGAAATTGTGAACCTAAATAAATTAATTAGTGCTTTAGAAATAGCAGAACTAATTTTTGGATTAGCGCTGCCCAGCACTGCCGAGATCCATCCCATACTTTTACCTGCCATAAATGACACATTAGCAGGAGGGGTTCCTCCGTCCTGGAATTTTGCCTCCATCAGTTTATTGCTGAAGAAAGATAAAAATCCCTTGGATTGCACATCCTATAGACCTACCAGTCTCCTTAATGTCGACTACAAATTTTTTTGCCAAGGCACTGGCGCGGAGACTACAAAAAATTCTTCCGAAGATAATAAACCCTGATCAGACAGGTTTTGTGGAATCTAGATATGGAACAGATAATGTGCGTCGTACACTGAATGTCATTCATTATCTTAATCAGCATAAAGACCCTGCTCTGATTGTTTCTCTCAATGCAGAAAAGGCCTTCGATCGGGTAGAATGGCCCTTTTTATTTTCTGTTCTACAGAAATTTGACATGGGGCCTAATTTTATTAACTTGATTAAAGCCTTTTATTCCAATCCAGTAGCCATGGTAAATACTAAAGCCTGGTTTATACTTCTGTCTTACGTCTTTTACCCCCCGTTGAGTGAAAACAGGTAGCGCAACTTCTGGCTGCACTCCCGCTGTGATCCCCCGGTGACAGCCCGTCTTGTACGTTGCCCCCAAGCAAAACTGCAAGACGTCTTGCAGTTCTGCTTGGGGGCCACGTACAAGACGGGCTGTCACCGGGGGATCACAGCGGGAGTGCAGCCAGAAGTTGCGCAATGTTTGTTCACTCAACGGGGGGTAAAAGACATAAGACAGGGAGTCTTGCGGAGTATAACCCAGCATTAACGGTTTTCTGTTCAGAGGGGTTGTAGACAGGGGTGCCCCCTGTCACCTTTGTTGTTTACGTTGTTCATTGAACCTTTAGCTGAGATTATTAGATTCAATCCAGACATATCTGGAATTAGAATAGGTGGAGATAACCATGTGATCTCTCTTTTTGCGGATGATGTCCTTTTATACTTGAAAAACCCAGATATATCAATCCCTGCAGTACTTAGCTCTATAGATAAGTTTGGTGCTCTTTCAGGTTGTAAGATTAATCTGGGTAAGTCTGTTGCTTCCCCTTTCAATATTCCTCAGGATATGGTGCTACAGTCTACCTTTCATATAATAATAATAATAATAACAATGAATTCAATTTATAACGCACTTTTCATTAATGAAAATCTCAAAGTGTGGTGCAACAGAATTAAATGTCAATAAAACAAATAATAAAACAAGTAAATGTCTGAAAAAGGGTTCAAATACTTAGGCATCTTTATCACTCCTGACCTGAAAGACTTATTCTTATCAAACTACTCCCACTTAGTTCTGAACATCAAGAATGATCTATCGAAATGGTCTACTTTACCTTTATCACTTCTCGGTAGGGTTAATACAATAAAAATGAATATTCTCCCTCGTTTAAATTACTTATTTCAAAATCTCCCTTGCTACTTGTCCCTCACATTCTTTAAGTCCCTTAATTCTCATATTTCTCGCTTCATTTGGAACAATAAGCATCAACGAATTAGGTTCTCCACGCTTACTAAACCCAAACACTTGGGAGGTTTGGCTCTACCCAATATGCAGCTCTATTACTGGTCCGCCCAGCTTAAAACTATGTCAGACTGGTTTTCTAGTAGAGACAACTGTTTATGGCTTGGCCTTGAATCTTTATCATGCAGTCCTAAAAGGTTAAGCTCCCTCCCCATTATCTTTTTTTTTTTTTTTTTTTTTTTCCATTTATAGATGGCCTCCCTTCACACCTTATAGCCATCCTCTCACTCCAATATGTATTTTTATTTTTTTTTTTAATAGAGAGAAAGAAAGAAAAGAGAAAGTGAGACAACAAAACAACAATTATCCACAAAAAGAGCACAAGGCAAACACACCAAACCTCCGTCCACAATCCTGCAAAGCACATGACAGAACACAGCAACGAAACATACAAGCATAAAGACTGATAATATTCATGACCTTGCATTAGATTTCTATATATAAACATACCCATACCTACAAATATATAGACAGTATATATACATATATATTTATATTCATTTATATACCCATCTACATATATCTACATATACATCCCTACATCCATTTGTGTGTGGTTGTGAGCATGCATAAGTGAATAAGGTTCCTCCAATAGAACATTTAGTAGCGATTGTGAAGCATCAGAGATCTGTCCCCCCAAAGCCCGAGACAGACGAAAGGGCGATCAAAGCCCAAGACCCCAGGAAGGACCCCGAGCCCAGAGTCCCCAGGACCACCCGAACAGGACGAGCCACTCGTCCACTCCCCAGATCCGACCAAGGGGAAGAACCGGACGAACCGGACTTACCTATACAGTATCTTAGATGCGCAGGTCTGAGCAGAGTTTATCTGCACAAACCTTTCACCATTTCGCGAGTTCACCCTTTTTCCGATATTAAATTGCTTTAACTGTGATTAGCCAAAAATGTAACTTCACAAGAGACTTCAATTTATGTTGGTCTACCAGAAAATAGACCTTTTATTGAAATTATCATGAAAGTACATTAAACATTTGTATCGATATTAGCTCTGATTTAATAACTACGTTGACAAGAATTCAAATTAAAATCAAACAGACAGTTAGGAACTTTTCTGTTGGCACATTACTTAACAGATTAATAGCTTATGAAAAAGAAGAAATAGGAGGAATGAAATAAGTGAAAGCTAAGTTAACTGAAGTTGGTTATTTTGAACCAGACTGGGTGACACCTTTTTCCCACACGAGCAGACTGCTGGGCTCCCGCACGCTCAAACACACCACGACTCGTTACCTGTTGACGGTTCGTCTCTTGGAGATAAGAGTGGAGAAGTGTCTGGACACACACGTGGATGGGTTTGTCCAACGGCCGTCCAGTTGAAACTTCAGCGTGTGTGGCTGATTCACGATACGAGGAAACTCGCCTCCCTCGGCAGGAAACAAAGGTCAAGCGCACAGACTGATTTTTCAAAATAAAACTTCAGAAAACAAATTCTTCCAGAAGATGAGTGAGTGGGTTACAGTAAGCTTTACTGTAACACCAGCTGAAACGTGGGTCTAATTGACACAATGACCGGAACGTCTCCAGCTTTTTCCAGAGAAGAAACCAAGTTCTTAGGATGTTCTTCCCTCCGACTCTAAAGAAAATGCAGGAAATGGACCTTTATATGGGAGGCGGGGTCTGCCCCACCTCCTTAATAACTATTGGCTGGTTTAACAAAACAACGGATGGAGTTTTCATCCCATAGGCAGAAATGTCTCTTGACGGACAACAGGAAAACTGTTTACAGAATCGGCCAGATGGCCTCTTGTGAACACAGAGAATATTATGGCTAACTTTCACAGACAAAACAGAGAAGGAAGTTGCAAGTTAAAAGTTTACCCTGAACTGTGCCATAATACTTAAAACCTACTTGTTCTGCAGAAATAAACCAGCAGAAGGGTCAAACTCATGCAAGTAACAGATCATCATTGAAATGACAAAAAGTATACTGTAGATCAATTCTGAATTAACACACATTAAAGAGAAAGTTCAATCTGATTAATTAGTGTCCATTAATTCAAAATAATTGTAACAAATATAAGTGTCCATTTGACTCCTTGAGAGTTTCAAGAAGGTGTAACACTGAGAGTTTCAGAGAGATGCAGAGAGGTGTACTTGAAGGTCAAGACAGAGGGCCTGTATCACTACAGTCCCCCTTTTTGGAAGTCATCGCCTGTCCTTGGAGATGAGTTCCAACACGAAAGGATACCACCGAATGTCTCTGACCTCTATGTAATCCAGCAAGTGGAGAAAAAACAATCAAAATTATACTCCCATAATGTGCTGGTGAAGATTCTCAGTCGTCCAGGACATGATAAATCAAAAAGGCTCCCATAATGTTTTTGGAAATTCCATACTGTTCGTAGGTAATCCCATTGCGGTAAGCTTTCAATCCTTTGGAAGACATAGTCTGTTAACCCATGGAAAACTGAGTCTGTGATCCTTTGGAAAACAGAGTTTTATAATCCACAATGGTACTTCCACAACGATGGGGGTTAGTGATTTCATCAGCAAGAATGGATTTTAACACTAGGATGACTGAATTCTCAAGATCCTGAGGACAAACCCCCTCCTTCTCCTGAGCCATTATTGGACCATTAACTGCCTTTTGTTATAAATATGTATGCACTCAACTTAGACACCACCACCACACCAGACTGCACAGACTGCATTCCAATGTTTCCACCAGGTAAGTAAGACTCTGCTTGCACTTCCCCCCTTAGTCAGAAGAGAGGCCCTGACCTGAATTCACACATAACAGACCCTGAATTTATCTCACAGTTGAGCATTTTGGGACATCCACTGAACGGAAAGCTTTGTCTGCTCCAGAACAATTTTATGCATAAAATGGTCTTATTCTGCTGTGTTGATTATCCTGTAACCCTGATGGTCTGTCAAATAAATAATTTTGCTTACAAGTACTGTTTCTCTCCTTGTCCTTGGCACATGTATATACGGTACGTGCTGGCACATGCAGGTGGCCCATTGCTGTGTTCTACAACATGCTTGAACTATTGTTGTCCGTCACCTGACGGACCGACACAGGTCACATGACATGAGGTCAACTGACAAAACGACACAGGTCACACGACATGAAGTCAAATGACGGACCGACACTGGTCACACGACATGAGGTCAACTGACGGACCAACACAGGTCACACGGCATGAGGTCAACTGACGTACTGACACAGGTCACATGACCTGAGGTCAAGTGACGGACCAACATAGGTCACACGACATGAAGTCAACTGACGGACCGACACAGGTCACACGGCATGAGGTCAACTGACGTACTGACACAGGTCACATGACCTGAGGTCAACTGACGGACGGACACAGGTCACATGACCCGAGGTCAACTGACGGACCGACACAGGTCACATGACCTGAGGTCAACTGACGGACCGACATAGGTCACACGACATGAAGTCAACTGATGGACCGACACAGGTCACATGACCTGAGGTCAACTGACGGACCGACACAGGTCACATGACCCGAGGTCAACTGACGGACCAACACAGGTCACATGACCCGAGGTCAACTGACGGACCGACACAGGTCACATGACCTGAGGTCAACTGACGTACCGACACAGGTCACATGACCTGAGGTCAAGTGACGGACCAACATAGGTCACACGACATGAAGTCAACTGACGGACGACATAGGTCACACGGCATGAGGTCAACTGACGTACTGACACAGGTCACATGACCTGAGGTCAACTGACGGACTGACACAGGTCACATGACCCGAGGTCAACTGACGGACCGACATAGGTCACATGACCTGAGGTCAACTGACGGACCGACATAGGTCACATGACCTGAGGTCAACTGACGGACCGACATAGGTCACACAACATGAAGTCAACTGATGGACCGACATAGGTCACATGACCTGAGGTCAACTGACGGACCAACACAGGTCACATGACCCGAGGTCAACTGACGGACCGACATAGGTCACATGACCTGAGGTCAACTGACGTACCGACACAGGTCACATGACCTGAGGTCAAGTGACGGACCAACATAGGTCACACGACATGAAGTCAACTGATGGACCGACACAGGTCACATGACCTGAGGTCAACTGACGGACCGACACAGGTCACATGACCCAAGGTCAACTGATGGACCGACACAGGTCACATGACCAGAGGTCAACTGACGGACCGACACAGGTCACATGACCTGAGGTCAACTGACGGACCGACATAGGTCACACGACATGAAGTCAACTGATGGACCGACACAGGTCACACGGCATGAGGTCAACTGACGTACTGACACAGGTCACATGACCTGAGGTCAACTGACGGACCGACACAGGTCACATGACCCGAGGTCAACTGACGGACCGACACAGGTCACATGACCTGAGGTCAACTGATGGACCGACATAGGTCACACGACATGAAGTCAACTGATGGACCGACATAGGTCACATGACCTGAGGTCAACTGACGGACCGACACAGGTCACATGACCCGAGGTCAACTGACGGACCGACACAGGTCACATGACCCGAGGTCAACTGATGGACCGACACAGGTCACATGACCCAAGGTCAACTGATGGACCGACATAGGTCACATGACCTAAGATACAAGATACAAGATACAAGAGATTTTATTAACATTGCACCAATTGTCATCGATACAGCGTGATTATGTATGCACAGTCATCCAGGAGAGGGTTTTGAGTGTGTAAAGCTGCTACCTTATCAAAACACATGACATGTCTTCACATGTTCTTCAGCGCGGCCTCTCTCATCCGTCTCCAGATGAAGGTCAAAGGTGGGAAAACAGGGAGAGAAACCATGGGGGTTACAGCGTTGATATTAAAAAAAATGAATCACATTTTGTCTGCAAGACACCGCATGACCCAGTAAAAACCATATCATAAGCACATTGAGCACAGATACACGTTGCAAGTTGAGACTGAGGCAGGGAGGATTTGTCCATGATACATTCCGGATGCCTCCGATAACGCTCATAGAAAAGTTCTCCGGGGGAGGGGGGGGTAGCAGACAACACAACAGCAGCTATTTTTTCCACAGTAAGCACATCTCAGGAGAGATTAGAAAGCCAGCCTTTCCCAAGGCTGTTTCCAAGGGAGTCAGATAAGAATTACAAATATTTTCACATCAGGCACACATTGTATTTTCTGTGGCCTTCAGTCTGTAGGGGCGATTCTACTCCAATCCAATTCGGGACTTTTTCCACTGATCCAAGCTCTGACCTCAGATGTTGACCACAGCTGACCAGAGTCCCAATCCGAGGGTGATCTGTTCACTCTCTGGATAAGCTCGCGCTGATTTCTGATGTTGACCACAACGTCCAGAGTCCAAATCCGTGGGTGATCTGTTTCACCCTCTGGATAAGCTCACAAACAGCTGATTTCTCGAGGTCACGGCGCAGACCAGACGTCGGGTGCTCCAGGCAGTTAAGTCCTGCTGAAGTCTCCCCCTTTTGCGATAGACCAGTGCTCCACAAACGCCAAAAAAGCAAAGCGCTGCCATCATCATAATCCAATATAATCCAAGATTTCTTCACCTCCACAGAGCACACCCAGAAATCCACGGAATCCATGGCGGAATCCATGGCGTATCCTCCGTCACTCTGTGAGGGTGGAAAGGCTCTCCTTGTGCCTTCTTCTGTAGAGATCTTGTTTGTAGAATCGAATGCCCAAACCTCCAATCCATCTTAATTTGCGTTCGAGGTGCTCAGCTGTGGAGCTGCCAGTAGCATGGGGGGGAAGGACAGGAGAGGGAAGAGGTTGCGACTGCCTCCGTTGAGAGCAAGGTTAGAAGGTCAACTGACGGACCGACATAGGTCACACGACATAAAGTCAACTGATGGACCGACACAGGTCACATGACCTGAGGTCAACTGACGGACCGACACAGGTCACATGACCCGAGGTCAACTGACGGACCGAACACAGGTCACATGACCTGAGGTCAACTGATGGACCGACACAGGTCACATGACCTGAGGTCAACTGGGACCGACATAGGTCACATGACCCGAGGTCAACTGACGGACCGACACAGGTCACATGACCCGAGGTCAACTGACGGACCGACATAGGTCACACGACATGAAGTCAACTGATGGACCGACACAGGTCACATGACCTGAGGTCAACTGACGGACCGACACAGGTCACATGAACCGAGGTCAACTGACGGACCGACACAGGTCACATGACCTGAGGTCAACTGACGGACCAACACAGGTCACATGACCTGAGGTCAACTGACGGACCGACATAGGTCACACGACATGAAGTCAACTGATGGACCGACACAGGTCACATGACCTGAGGTCAACTGACGGACCGACACAGGTCACATGACCCGAGGTCAACTGACGGACCGACATAGGTCACATGACCCGAGGTCAACTGACGGATTGACACAGGTCACATGACCTGAGATCAACTGACGGACTGACATAGGTTGCACGACATGAAGTTAACTGATGGACCGACACAGGTCACATGACCTGAGGTCAACTGACTGACCGACATAGGTCACATGACCCGAGGTCAACTGACAGACCGACATAGGTCACATTGCCCACACATGGGTAGCACGGTGGCACAACTGGTAGAGCTGCTGCCTCTCAGCGAGAAGGTTGCCGGTTCAAATCCCGGTCCGGGGCCTTTCTGGGTGGAGTTTGCATGTTCTCCCCGTGCATGCGTGGGTTTCCTCCGGGTACTCCGGTTTCCTCCCACAGACCAAAAAACATGCTTGTTAGGCTGATTGGTGACTCTAAATTGACCCTAGGTGTGAGTGTGAGAGTGGATGGTTGTTTGGTGTGAGTGAGACAGGTCCCTCTTGTAAATGAGTCCCCGTGACTCAACGAGGCTAGCCTGTATAAATAAAGGTTGAATGAATGAATGAACATGACATGAAGTCAACTGACGGACCGCCACAGGTCACATGACCCGAGGTCAACTGACGGACCATGACATGAAGTCAACTGATGGACTGACACAGGTCACACGACATGAGGTCAACTGACGGACCGACACAGGCCACATGACATGAGGTCAACTGACGGACCGACACAGGTCACATGACCTGAGGTCAACTGACATAAATAAATGCTTATGTGTTATACAAGGCCTGCACTGGGTCCAAGGATTTTGGACTGAGGGGTAGGGGGTGGGGGGGTGTAGGTGTACAATTAATGGGTCTTTAGTAGGGTCATTAGCATTTGAATCGACATTATATAGCCCACTGAAAGGGACAGGGGGATTTAGAAGCCAAGTTTACTTGCGCAAAAAAGCGCAGCCTTAGTCAAAGTAGTGTTAATCAGCATGTAGAGGGGATACCTCGATTGAAGCAGAGGAGGCGGCCCTTGGATGAAGGTTGAAGACCAACGTTGGATCAGCAGGTCCCCACATCGAAGGTTGTAGGCTGGACTCATTTCCAGTCGGTGCCACCCTGGTTCAATGTGTCATGTAATTATGTGGTTTTAGGTGGGCTTATGATAGGGATTCTACATTAAGCCTTACCTATATGCACCTGGTATGTAAGCTATCATGGATTAGATCAGCTACAATTACCAATTAAGGGGTGGATCAATGCTGTAAAAATCAGATATAGGGATCTATACCTATAGAAATGTGGAGGGCTTCTGTAACGAAGGCCTCTTCATTCAAACTATTCCTCCATTCATTATTTAGTTTAGGTTAAACTAAAATAAAAAAAATGAAAACTAGTTTGGTCTAAATGTCTGTTGTCTTTTAGACGAACGACGCAAGATTTGGTATTCCCTATAAATTTTGAAGTCTATGGCGAGACTCATCAAAATGAATAGATCTAGAATAGAAACGATCGAATCGGTCCTACCTAAATGATTGGGAGGTCAGTGTAGATTATAGTACCTTAAGTAGTATTGATCTACAATGACTCTTCAAAGATTGAGATCTTTAACAAAATGAACAGCATGTTGGCATAGTTAAATCCATTTAAGTCTTCAACTAACATTAATCAAAACCTCTTTTGGCTGGGAGTGTTCAGAAAACAATAACAACTTCAATAACAACAAAAGTAGCAATCAAGCAACTAAAAACAACGTTTCACTACGTCAAACTCACTCTGGTCGTCAGATTCCAACGTGTCACACACAAGAAAAACAGTTCTTAGCTTTATAACCGATGTCAATTAAATCCTGCAGATTTAAACGGTTGTTAAGGTTAGTTTTTGTTGTGGGTTTTATGCTTAGCGTTTCTAAGTTCTAGTTGGAACGGTTTCTTTTCGCAACTAGTATAGTTTAAACTGTTTAGTTTATTTACTATCCTGTGCTTGGACGACCTTATTTTCCCATGAAGTCTGTGAGTTTGCGAGATCTTTGTCGTTTGTGGGGTTATTGAAATCTTTGTCCTTGACATGGGCATGACCTAACATCACCCCCCTGTGGTCATGAGGGACCACGCGCACGGGTGTGGACGTCCGTCCATGGGCACGCGTTAGGATGCCTTTGTTTAGCTTAAGCTGTTTATGCAGCTTAGAGTAGACAGTACACAGGAACTTCTTAGGTTTCGGCCGACGTATCTCTGTACGTTTACCTCTTTCTGCGTAATTCAGGTGTGTCACAACTGTCGGAGCAGTTGCAGGTGTGTCTGACTGGTCAGACTGCGACGGGTCACTGTCGTTGTGATGTATGTCTTCCCACTTCATGACTGAAGAGGTGCTCTTTGAGTCTGTAAGAACTATGTCATTTCTGAGTAGTTCTAGATTCAAATGCTCTGGAACCAAGGTTTCATTGAAAGCTTGGCTGATAACCGAATTACCTGTCCCAGAGGACAGCACAGCGTCCTCGGTGTGGGATCCTTGGATCTCCACACCTTCCTCTACCTGTGGTAGGAAGTGTGAGTCTGCCCCCCTTTTGTTTGAGGAGGGGTCCTCAAAATCTATAACAATGAAGTCCAAGTGACTGTCAGCGTGTTGTAGACTGTCACTTTCAGGACTCGGATGTCCTTGAACCAAGACTTCACTGAAAGCCTGGCTGTTTGCCGAATTACCTGTCCCACAGGACAGTACAGCGTCATCGGTGTGGGACCCTTGGATCTCCACACCTTCTTCTACCGGTGGTAGGTAGTGTTCAGTGAGTGCTGAAGGTGTCAGCTCGCAGAGGAGGTTCTCGTGATGGGCCAGAGTCTGGTCCAATTGTTGTCTCCTCTGTCTCACCTGTATTTGAAGGTTCACTTACCGGGCTTGTGGTCTCAGTTGGGGATTCCCTTGTGACCTCAGCGGTACCTGCTGTTAGACAGTCAGTGTCCTGACCTTGGGGAGGCACCTCGATTGGCAGTGGACTGCTCACTGTGGCCCACATTGTCTGATTGCCATAATTTATAATCGCTTCAAAGCGATTTATAAAATCTTGGCCAACCACAAATGGAGTCTGGAGTGAGTCAAGTTCAGACACATATACCGGGTGGTATAGTGACATTTCGCCAATCTGCATGTGAACCATGGCTATTAGGGTTGTTCTCGTCTTTGCGAGGCCCTGTTGCTCACCATAAGTGTATTTCACAAAGGGTATTTGCCTGTCAACATCGTTAGCGGCGGTCCTTAGCTCCTCAAACAGTTCGGCTGACATGGTAGACACGTCTGAGCCGCAAACCAGGAGTGCTTCTTGCGCGAGGACCCCTTCCAATGTGAGTGGCAGGTAAGCTCTCTTAGCTATCCCCCTTTTTATAAAGTTACACAGAAACCGTTCAGGTTTTTCACACGTTTCTGTGTACGTGTGACTCTGTCTGTGTAATCATCGTCGCCGTCAGCATCATGATGGCTGTCTGCCTCATGACCTTCAGGACGTGGATTTTCAGCAATCAAAAGGTGTGACCTTTTGACCTGGGCACAACACTGAGGGTGTTTTTTGCTGTTCGAGCATGTCAAAAAATTCCATAGCACATTGTTTAATTTCTGCCATGGTACTCTCTTTGCAATTAACATTGAAGCGAACACATTTCATTATGAAATGTATTAGATTCAAAGTGAAACGACTTTTAAACAGGTAATCTTCCTCAATTCCAGGGACAGTTTTATCCCCTGTGTAAACAGAGAGGAGCCTGTCGTAAAACACCAGGGGATGTTCACCTGGTTCCTGAAGGACGTTCTTTGCAGCTAAGTGCCTATCAAATGATGAATCAAGCCCACAATTTGTTGATGCACCTGCAGAATTCATGATAAAAGTGTCAAGTTTATCAAAAAGCAGACATGTCTGTATTAAATCTGTGTAACTGTTCTGCCATCAACATTTGATTTTCTGCGTAAATCAAATTAAAAGGACGTTGTGAGTACAATATTTCAAAATGTTTCCCGTTGAAAACAGGAACATTCAACATGTACAAATTACAGGAAGACTATGTCTTCTAAAGTAACCAGCAGGGGGCACAGCGCTGGAAATGAGTTTATCACAGCGACTGTAATTTCTCTATCTGACCGCTATAGAGGCGCTGTTATCACCCGTGAGCGAAGCTGCAGCTTTTAGCCCACACAGACATCTAACAATGGATGAAAAGCATCAATCAGACAGATCTAAAGCGTTACGTGTTATAGCTTTAGGACCCTAGGCTCACAAAAACGAAATCATGTGAGCAAAATCGGTTGAACTGTGAAACCTTTTAAACTGCGTTTAAAAGAAATAAGGTCGGTCCACATAAAGCAGCTGTAGCTCCCGGTGTCACGTGACCTGGTCACATGGCGATCGGCAGTTTCAGAGCAACTGACTCAATCCACCCATTAAAATCACAAAAACACCGCGATTAAACAGTCTTTTCAATGACAGTAATGGACAAACAAGCATGAAGCCTGTAAGAGCAGGTTTACCGAAGTGAAAGTTGACGAGGATGTGAGCTCCTCACCCCCCAAGCGTCAACACATACAGCGTAATCGACCAATCACAGCGAAGACAGAACCGTAGTTCAAAAACCCAAGTGTTCACGGGAAATGTAGTCTTCTACCCCTAACGCCACCCACGTGTGACGTGCCGTTCGAGCGTTGTGTTCACGGACCTGCGGTCGGTCGAACAAGAGCGTGGAACTGACTTTTTAACGTTCTAAAACAGTCATAAATATCGCAAAACACAGCGGTTAAGCCAGTCTTCGACGATATCACGTGCATAGAACTCAAACAACACAGATAAACTGTCAGAAATGTGTGCAAAAATGAATCTGACAACCAGAGTCTACAGAAACCAACTTTTTTGAACACGACACACAATGGACCAATCACAGCGCTTTAAGCAGCCATCTTGCCTCGGTAATGCTAACGTTAGCTCGACCCAAAGAGTTGGACACACTTTCACAAAATAAACGTATTTTTACACCGCAGAAAATACTGTTAATGAGCCCAAACACATCCAGGCTAACTCCCACGCCCCCCAAAGAAGGCAGCACGCTAACTGTGTACAACAACGGACTTTACGTCACTCGGAACCGGAACCCGTCCGGTCCAAAAGCTGAGTGGGCTTCACCCGAACCTCGGCTAACAACACGTTGTAACAGATTAGGTAAAAATGGAGCAGCAAATGAGTGAAACAGACCTTCAACAGCAAACCGCAGATGTAATAAAATGAAGCAGAGGTGACACGGCGGTCACAAAACGAAAAAATGCATGCAGCCTCGCGACACGTAATAAAACGTCTCACAAACACAGACAAAACATTCATCCGCAGCTTCAATCATACGTTGAAATGTGAAAGAAAAGATAATTCTACCAGGAAACGCACCAGACAATGCCACGATTAGCAATCTCTGAGACACTCACCAGCCAAAACCATTCTATAAGTCTGTAGTGGACCTACCCAGGGTCAAACTAAGGTTTTTGAACTGTTCCAGAGATGACCTTTACTGACCTCTCAGTAAAGCAAGACATTTACTACAAGATCATTCATTTACCAGAGATGACCTTTACTGACCTCTCAGTAAAGCAAGACATTTACTACAAGATCATTCATTTAGCTGTAATCTGATAAATATAGTCACCAAAAGAGACTATTTCTATCTTTGATTTTAGGCTGATGTGATCAAAAGAATAACTTTTGTCATTTTCATGATGTGTGCTTTTAAGCTGTGTTATTCTGTAAGAGTATTACTGTGTTCACTGCTGTGTTAAAGGTGAAGTCTCGGGTCACAGAGACCGGACGGTTTTGTTTAGAAAGTCAGAAGACAGTAATCCGTTGTTTTTCATGAAAGGGCTCCAGCTTGCTGTGTCTTTTCCTAAACAAATCTCTCTCTGCTGCTGGCTGTAACCTTGGGTCTGATAAGGCAAGTGAACTCCTCTCTAAGTCTCTTTTTAAGTTCTAACTGGGCGGAAACGCTTCAGAGTTTGCTGGGAGCTTCGAAAGAGATGTGAACCTTCCCAAAGGGCTGTGGTACGCTTGGTCAAGAGCTAACGACCTTCGTCATCCAGCTGGGACTGATAACTTGCTGTTATGAGTCCACTTCGAATGAGCGTAAGCTCAAACTTTGTTATTCCTTCCTGGAATAATTTATCTTGAGCCAAAAAACCACGATTGCCACGGCTTCTGCCGACGAAAGCGAGTATCACCGACACCGACAAGGTAAACACGTCTGGAGTCCAGCTTGGACTTGCGGGACCGACGACTCGTCAGTCCAAAGCTGATCACAGCTCTTTACCAGAACCAAGGCGGACGTCTTAAGGTAAAGGAGCAGCTGTTTGCTTGCTGGAGGTGTGATGATATCTTAGCTGGACGCGTACGGAAGAGTGTCATCTGGTTTCATAAATGCAAGATAAACTTCCTCTCTTAACCTCCCAATTCTTCTTAAATCTTTCCTCCTCTCCTTTCCTTATTTCAAGCTGGAAACTATATTTTTAAGCAAAGAGCCCTCAGACTAAATATTTAACATCATATTTGTCTGTTGTGTTACATTAAGTGTGTTGATGCGTGTTAAATTGCAAGAAAGTGAAATCATGCCAATCAAGTGTAATGGTGTTAATTTAGTGATTTATCTTAAATAAATGATAGTGTCTCTTTGACATATGGGTAAGGATTAGGTTAGTACGAGATGCATACCAAATATAAAACAGGTGCCTAATAAGATCCAGGCATGTACATACCTGGTAAATACCACCAAGTACCAAACAAAGATAAACCAGGTCCTGATAGGTATTTTCCTTTGTACCTAAAAGAAAATTAATTCCACACGAGACAACAGAGTGAGATTTTGAACAGAGCTTTTTGCAAAAAGGGAAGCCACAGCAAACACCCTAAAGATGCTCACTGTGAACTTCAAATTATTGTTGCTTTCTGCTCGTTTTTTATTTAGTAGTTAGTGGGAGTGGAAAGCACGACACATAGTGGAAAACAACTTCTGTCATCATAAGATAAGTGTTGCAGAACCGTTTAAGACAGTGTGCAGTTTAGAACAAAAAAATGTCTTCTCAGATAAATATTTTATACGGTGTTTAGACAGTTCCGGTGTGACCAATACTCCTTTTGTCAATATTACAAACACATTATGATAAACAATCAAGTTTGAACAAACAGAGTGTTTTTAAAATGATAAAATTAATGTGTAAAGGATTATGAGGAGGTCAATATTAATACTGACCTCTTTACCTTAATTAATTTACTTATTCAGATTGAATAGTAATTTCACGGATTCTTTTCTTTTTCAGTTTACCCAATATATCTGTGATCTTTATGATGGATAAATAAACAAAGCCATTAAGTGACAGAAAACGGTGATTTTAGTTTGGTATGCCAGGAGACACTACCATTTATTTAAAATAAATCAACTAAAATCAACATTATTACACTTGATTGACAGGATTTCACTTTCTTTCAAATTAATACGTCAGCACACTTAAATTTAACACAACAGACTTCAATATTGGATGTTAACATATTTAGTCTGTGGGCTCTTCAGCTTAAAATAGTTTCCAGCTTAGATTGAGAGGGAAAAGAATAGGAGGAAAGATTTAAGAAGAATTGGGAGGTTAAGAGAGGAAGTTTATCTTGCATTTATGAAACCAGATGACACTCTTCCGTACGCGTCCAGCTAAGATATCATCACACCTCCAGCAAGCAAACAGCTGCTCCTTTACCTTAAGACGTCCGCCTTGGTTCTGGTAAAGAGCTGTGATCAGCTTTGGACTGACGAGTCGTCGGTCCCGCAAGTCCAAGCTGGACTCCAGGCGTGTTTACCTTGTCGGTGTCGGTGATACTCGCTTTCGTCGGCAGAAGCCGTGGCAATCGTGGTTTTTTGGCTCAAGATAAATTATTCCAGGAAGGAATAACAAAGTTTGAGCTTACGCTCATTCGAAGTGGACTCATAACAGCAAGTTATCAGTCCCAGCTGGATGACGAAGGTCGTTAGCTCTTGACCAAGCGTACCACAGCCCTTTGGGAAGGTTCACATCTCTTTCGAAGCTCCCAGCAAACTCTGAAGCGTTTCCGCCCAGTTAGAACTTAAAAAGAGACTTAGAGAGGAGTTCACTTGCCTTATCAGACCCAAGGTTACAGCCAGCAGCAGAGAGAGATTTGTTTAGGAAAAGACACAGCAAGCTGGAGCCCTTTCATGAAAAACAACGGATTACTGTCTTCTGACTTTCTAAACAAAACCGTCCGGTCTCTGTGACCCGAGACTTCACCTTTAACACAGCAGTGAACACAGTAATACTCTTACAGAATAACACAGCTTAAAAGCACACATCATGAAAATGACAAAAGTTATTCTTTTGATCACATCAGCCTAAAATCAAAGATAGAAATAGTCTCTTTTGGTGACTATATTTATCAGATTACAGCTAAATGAATGATCTTGTAGTAAATGTCTTGCTTTACTGAGAGGTCAGTAAAGGTCATCTCTGGAACAGTTCAAAAACCTTAGTTTGACCCTGGGTAGGTCCACTACATCTCCCCCCTTTTGGAAGCCATCGCCAGTCCTTGGGGATGGGGTCCAACACGAAAGGAAACCTTGAACTGTCTTTGATCTTGAAGTAATCCAGCAAGTGGAAGAGAAAAATCAAAAATTATAATCCCATAAAGTTTTTGGAAATTCCATACTGTTCGGAGGTAATCCCATTGCGAAAAGCTTTTAATCCTTTGGAAAACAAAGTCTGTTAACTCTTGGAAAACAAAGTCTGTGATCCCTTGGAAAGCAAAGTCTTATAATCCACAGCGGTAATTCCACAGCAGTAATTCCACAACGATTAGTTTTGTTGATTGATCAGCAACAATTGTTTTCATAATCAGCATGTAGAGGGGATCCCTCGATTGACGCAGAGGAGGCGACCCTTGGATGGGTTGAAGACCAAGCGTTGGAGCTGCAGGTCCCCACATCGAAGGTTGTTGGCTGGTTGGTTTCCAGTCAGTGCCACTCTGGTTCTATGTGTCATGCAATTATGTGGTTTTTAGGTGGGCTTATGATTGGGATTTTACATTAGCCTTACCTATATGCACCTGGTATGTAAGCTATCATGGTTTAGATCAGCTACAATTACCAATTAAGGGGTGGATCAATTCTGTAAAATTAGATATAGGGATCTATACCTATAAAATTTTGGAGGGCTTCTGTAACGAAGGCCTCTAATTCCAAACTATTCCTCCATTCATTACTTAGTTTAGGTTAAACTAAAATAGAAAAATGAAATATAGTTTGATTTAAATGTCTGTTGTCTTTT